>CM067481.1:1658089-1673169 GCA_034552555.1 Semaprochilodus insignis
TATATATATATACATATATATATAACCATTAATAACTGCAGCACTCTGAACCTTCTGAAGTTTTCACAGCCGAAATATAAATTGTTGATACAATGATACATGTACCTTCTTCTTCATTAATACACTAATAATTAACATTACAGCATTACAGGCATATTTCAGAAAAACTGAGTGGCCAAAAAAAAGACTTTACTTCAGATAAACGTGGAATAGGTGGCACAGCAGGTAGCGCTGACACCTCATAGCAAGAAGGGTCCGGGTTCAGTTCCCAGTTCGGGCGTCCAGGGTCCTTCTCTGTGTAGTTTGCATGTCCTTCCCGTGTGGGTTTCCTCCGGTTGCTCTAGTTTCCTCCCACAGTCCAAAGACATGCTGTCAGGCTGAATGGAGATGCTACATTGCCCCCTATAGGTGTGAGTGTGTATGTGTGTGTCTACGCTGTGATGGAGTGGCGCCTGTCTAGGGTGTGTCCTGCCTTCCGTCCAGGGACCGCTGGGATAGGCTCCAGCACCCCCCGCGACCCAGAAGGATAAAGTGGATCAGAAGGGGAGTGAGTAAATGTGGAATATTGAAAAAATTGGATTCCAAATAAAAGAAATACTGTACGATTTTCATAGCCTACATTCACAGCATGATAGAACCGAATCAGAGCATGAGTTACGGTATCCCTCCACCATGGACACTGTTAAACCCCGTCACATAAAATGAAGTTTCAGTTAGACATGTTAAAACTGAGCTCAAAATCAGCAACTTTACCTGGCATCGCATTACCGTACAAGTAAAGGCACTCTCTTCCCTGAGCACTTAAAGGTTTTCCCAGATTCTCATTCTGATGTGATGTTCTTGAGAGGTTCCCAAAAGCATCGTAGCACATGGATTGTGTGTAAGTAAACTTACATACATTCTTACAGAGTAGAACGCTGGTAGTGGTGCTTTTGGGAACCTGATTCCTGAGCAGCAGAAGCAGCAACAGCAGAATGACGGTCACAAGTCTTTCTCCTCCATGCAGGAGTTTATTCCTGAGTGGTCTGGATTTGCAGCCCCCAGTCTTTCTCCATTTTAGAGAAGACGTCCTCCTCACTGCTCTCCTCCGAGACCTGCCTGACCACCACACTGGTTAGGATGGGCCTGCGCTGGAGCAACTCCATGTCCACTCTTCTCTTTGGTTCTGTCTCCTTCTCTGTATCTGTGGGATCCTCTGAACCCAGCTGGCAGAGCAGAGGGATCTTTAGCACCCCGGTCTGCGGGTCCCAGTCCAAAAACGTTCCCTCTTCCTTCTCCTTCTCTTTGCAGCTCTTCTCTCCTGGGTCTTTCTCCTCACCCTGCGCCATGTATACGGTGACCTTACACTCGGAGGGCTCTTCCACCTTTGCTTTAAGGATGTCAGGCACCACCGAGCCACTCATGTCTTGCTGGGGGTCCTGCTCACGAAGCACCAGCCCATAGTCGTCATTCAGAAATCCGTTACTGGATCCCAGATCTGAAGCAGCATCAGAGGCACTGTCGAACCCAGCTTGATGTTGGACAGCCTGCGCAGCATAGGACTGTACAATCCCCCCTTCTGGAGGGAGATCCTCAGGTTCACCTCCTCCGGAGGGCAGGGCCTGAATAGGCTGTAGGCACTCGTTCTGACTGATGAAGTGGTCATGAGTGCCCCAAGACCTTTGTTTGGACTCTTGAGTGCTCACGTTGGTGGAGATCAGGTTCAGGTTGATGATGGTTATTGGTTTCTCCGGCTGGAACAGCTTTTGCTTCTCCTCGATTTGAACCATATCCTGCCATGAGAAAAAATAACCAGCACTTTCAGTATTGGGCATGATGAAAGCATAAGAGCAGGTCTCTGAAGTGACTGCAGGACAGAGGTGAAGATATGATGGATTTTGTGGGAAGGTCATTGGGCTACAGTGCAGATGGACAGTAATCCGGAAGTAACTAACAATGCAAGAGGGAAGGCTTGTAGATTGCATCTCATTATCTAGAGCAGTGGTTCCCAACCCTGGTCCTGCCTTGCACATTTTAGTGTTGTCCCTGTTCCTAACACAGGCACTAATCCGTGAATTAATATCCCATGTAAATGGTTCTGTTTTGGCAGAAAAGCACTAAGTCTTCAGGGCAGGGGTTCTCAAGGACCAGGGCTGGGAACTACTGACCTAGAGAGACTAACCACAACAGTTCATATGTACTGGCAACCACAGAGTAGAAGTACCGACACTTAACATACGATGACCGAAGCTGCTCCTACATTGGCATTTTGGCATGCTCCTGCTAAGACGTGACTCTAAAAGTTCCCTTAGTGGTTCCTTTAGTGTGTCTCACCGTGCTGCTGGGAAGCCTCTGCTTGTGGCCAAAGATGTAGTAATAAGCGAAGCCTCCGACTGCAGCCAATACAAACAGACAAATGGCAGAGGGAACAATGCCTCCCAAGATCAGCACCAGCATCTGGGTTGTAAATGGATCTGGAAAAAGGAAAAAGCACAATATAACACAGCTGGTACAGTCGGGACCAGATAACAGAGACAGAGAGAGGGGTGCTGTAAGAAGCTAGCAACCATGTTTAGTTTTTTTAGTTTGGACACGAATACCGAGACTGGCACAGGCATCTGCTTCATGTACGTATGCTGAACTGAGCCATTCAATCCTAGTGTACAGAGATGGCACTCAAATGTGCCTCTCTGGATAATCTGCAAGGCATTGTGGAGGGGGGTATCCAATTCCCATCAAGTAACAAGTGGTGTCCCCCAAGGATCAATGCTAGGCCCCCTAATGTTCTTATAATATAAGACCTTTCTAGGACTCGTGGTCCACTCTCACAGCTTCTTCTTTCACTGACATTCAGATGACACCCAGCTACACCTGTCCATCCATCAAAACAATGCCGCAGTCTCAACAAAAAAAAAATCTCTGATGGAGATTTCTGACCTCATAGAACCTTGCAGATAATTGCAGCTTGGATCAATGAACCTTGACCTTTCATCGTGTCCACTTGGAACCTTGTATAACCACTTGGAAGGTAATAACTGACAACCAACTGACCTTCACAGACCAAATTGCTGTAATCTAATTATTTTAAAGAGCTTGTTGATTAACTCATGACTGGACTACTGCAACTCCCTACTGGGCTGTGCTTTCATTTTTGTGCTGGAACTGCTGCAAATGGGTCATACAGCAGCAGCTCGATTGATCTTTGTACCCGAATTACTGGCACCGTGTCTTACTCCAGAGACTGTACCGAAGCTACAGGCACCGTGTCTTAATCCAGTACTTGTACCCAAGTTACAGGTATTGTGACTTACTCCAGTACTTGTACCCAAGTTACAGGCAGCAGTGGAGCCCACCAATTGGGGTACAGTGCGTACTTAGTTTTGAGCTTGTTTTGACCTGTTGGACAGAGCTTGGTTCTAGCTAATGGAAACTTTACTACATGCTCTGTGTACTTCGTCCAACACTGATTACACGCACCATGTCTTACTCCAGTGGCTGTTCTCATTATGTACCATAAAGCTAACTTTCAGAGCTGCTATTTCCAAAGCAAACATTTAAAAAAATACTTTTCTGATCCATTAGATGAAACGATTTAAGCGGCCTTAACAAGGTCGCAGGACACACCTGCTGCTGGAACAAAATCTCATAGCTCAAGTTTCGGAAGGTCATTGGGCTACAGTGCAGATGCCGCCACAAGGGCCCACTTGACCAACTACTTATCTACAGTCTACAGTAATCCGGAAGTAACTAACAATGCAAAAGGGAAGGTTGGAGATATTTGCTTGTAGGTTGCATCTTGTTATCTAGAGCAGTGGTTCCCAACCCTGGTCCTGGAGGACCGCCTGCCTTGCACATTTTAGTGTTGTCCCTGTTCCTAACACAGGCACTAATCCGTGAATTAACAACCCATTGAAATGCATCTGTTTTGGCAGAAAAGCACTAAGTCTTCAGGGCAGGGGTTCAAAAAACAGAGTCAATGGAACCAGACTTTTTTTGGAGTAAATGTGGGTAATTTCTGTTGATCTATTCGTCATTAAATTTATACACAATGTAAAGGGTAGTAGTACTTCCAAATTGAAAACTGAAAAACAACGAAAAAATGGAGACTTTGTTCCAACAGCAGCGGTATGTGTCTTCTTCAAGCTTGTTGGAAATGCTTGTAGGCGGGGCTCCTCATGAACTTGCTGGAGAGAATGCTAAGCATGCACAAAAAACGTGGTCTTAAGCCAACATGGGCCGCTTTGAACAATCCGAAATGGTAGACTTGTTTAACCATTTTTGGTCTTTGTGTAATTCCCCATGTATTATTCCATAGGTCCATAGGTTCTTCTGTACTTGCAAAAAGTACCCTTCATAACTGGGCGTGTCTGAGATCTTTAGCCTGTAATGTAAGAATGCTGCTCTCCTACACAAGCGCTACGTGAGGTCATTGCACTGTTTATGCTAAGGGTGAGAAGCGCAGAGAGCGAGAAGGGAGGCCCCTGGAAGGGTGAAGGAGGAAGCACAGCGCCTCCACTGGTCGGGGAAAGCCCCTTTGCTAAGCCTGTTTAATAATTCACCAAAGAATTAGGTGCAGCTTGAGGTGTCCTTTGCACCTGAACCAGTCCTGTCACTTCACTACAGTGCAATAACACACACACACACACACACACACACACACACACACACACACACACAAAACATCATGACAGACAAAATTCCAGGGACTGGAAATGTGAGTTTTTTTAATCCAGGCCATATGTGCCTAGATGCTTATCCCATGCTTTCATTTCAGTTAGCAGCACAGTGAGTGCTTGTCCCACGCCAAACCTGATTTACTGTACTCACAAACTCACAGCTTTGTAAATCTTTCACGGGCAATGCACATGAAAGCAACTGCAATCCATTTTGTTTGTTTGGCTAGAAAACACTGGAAGTCAATAGTCACCCAAATTGTTTAGGTAAATTCGTCCTTCTCTTAAACTTCATCCAGCTGTTTATTTAGGTTGCACTGATTAGGTCGACTCTGGTTTAGGACACTATAGGGGCTTACAGGGGCGTTTTCACTCCTATACTTGAATACTTGAGTCCGCATCCAGGACCCGTTCTGGGCTCATTTGGTGGAAGGGGCTCGTTATGCCTGGTTTGCCTTCACATACCAGAATTCCATCTAATCTGTGGATCCCATAGTGCAAAATCATAGCCGCCAGCTTCATCCGTTCACTGGTGGTTAGTACTTTCCTTGCACTGAAGCGCTGAAGAGCGGTACTTTTTGGCTACATAGTATTTCATCATGCAGGAGCATCCGCAAACGAGCAGCCGCTCTCGCACGAAAAGGTTTTTAGCCATGCAGGCCAGCACGAGACATGTGCATACACTGGAGCAGTCATGTCGCAAAATGAACCGATTACGCAACCCCGCATGTGGCTATGGGAGCAGATAGCTTCCACATGTGCAGTGGACCGCACCAGAGCTCGCCGTAAGTGAAGCCCAGAGCACTAATTTTAGGTGGACCAGAGATCAGGTATCTGGACTGCTTCTAGGCTGGGAAACAGGATTCAGTCTTGACCAAATGTGTTGAACTCCCAGGACAAGCACTTTTGGCATCTAGTGCCTGTTAGCAGTGTTAGCCATTGCTAAGATTAAAGAAGTAAACTAAAGAAGCCAAATTTGGACACCAAACGTACCTAATAGCGCCTCCTAATACCTCCACAAGCACCAATAACAGCTGTGACTGGATTTGGCATGGACTGGACAAGTTTCTGGATGGAGGCCACATCAATGTTCAGACACTCTTTCCCTGTAGACTGGGATTTTATCCACTGCTGGTAGACCCGTATGACCATACGCTTCCACACACCTGCAGATTCAGCTACTTTCTTCACACTATGGTCTTTGGCACTTTGGAGTCATTTTCCACACATGGAACGAGACATTCCCTGCACTGTACCACCTCTTCCCAATCTATGGATCCCGTCATTCAGGGAATTATATCCCCATCATCCTTGTGCAGCGCCATCTGCAGGAGCCTGAAGTTACTACCACCTTAAACACACAAGGTGACTCCTTTTTGTCGGGTGAGCTTTTTAGGAACCATTATTAGAATCAAGCATAGAGTGAAGTACACCAAAGAGAATGTAGCAGGCCAGTCTGCTGTAGTAGGTCAGTCTGCTGTAGCAGGTCAGTCTGCTGTGAAAGTGGCATGGCTGTTTTTCTCAAGTTACCTGATGGAAGCCTGATGCAGCTCCATTCAGAATGGATGCTAGTCAGTAGGAGAACGAGTGAGTGTGACTCGGCCTTCACACAGAGCACTGATTCATACTCCAGAGGGCCCAGTATCAGAGAGTCGTTGTGCAGGATCAAGTGTTCCTGTTAAAACATGCAAATACAAAGAAGAAGACATGAAGACATGAGCGTAACGGTAAGAGACTGCATCTCCTGGACGATGGTGCACTACTGCACTACTACAAATTGGCAAATAGTGCTTAAATTTTAATTTACAGCATGAAAAACGTTGTATACAGTAGCATATATATATATATATATATATACAATATATAGTACCAAATAGTACAATTAGGTACAATTATTTATATTTAAGAATATTTTAATGATATATATAATTAAAGTAGAAATAATTGTACCTAACTGTATTATTTTAAGACACCATTAAGATTCACTTAGATACATTTATTTTTCTGGTACATTAAAATATGCTTCATTTTTACTTAGAAGCGTGAATTAGTATACTTTATACTACACATGTATAAGTAGTATACATAAGTGCACTATATTAACTATACTGAAGTACTACTGAGATAAAATGTACCTATTACATTTATAATGTATACAAATTTATATATATATATATATATATATATATATACTTGTATTAAGCAAACAAAACAAACACGTGATTGAAATGTATTTGCTGATATTAAAGTACATTTCTACTACATTAAAATATACTTAATTCTTACATGGGTACAAATTTGCAAATTTGTAAAGTGCAAAACATACAGTAGCATGGAAAAGTTTATTCAACACTGGTCAAAATTTCAGGTACTGTGCATAGCTGAGCGAGAAACACATGACCTGAACATGATCCAGAAGGTATAAAGTTAAAGATGAAACATTTCCTTCTATTCTTCTAAGCAAAGTTGCTTGTTTATTTCTACATTTTGAACTTTTTCAAAACAACAAAAAAGCAAAAGAGCCTGAAGCATGGTTGGCACTTTGACATCTTTAGCCTGTAACTCTTTTTTGTAGCTGCTGAGAGTCTTTCAGGTCTAGTTTCCATTTCCATTCCTCCTCATGAAAGCCTTCTTTATTATTGGACCACCTTGCTGCTTTGAGATCTTGGGTTTTTGACGAAGTTTAGGTTTTGCGATTATGGAGGCCAACCCTCAGTTTGCTACCTCTGAGGTAGTCCATTATGGATTTTGAGGTGTGTTTATGATCATTGTCTTCTTCTCATTTTCAGCTCTTTTACAGACTGGTATCTAATTGTTTCCTACACCAGTGAGATGGTCTCCATGCCACTGGCCACAACACAAGCCCAAAGCATGATGGATCCACCCTCATGCTTAACAGCTGGAGAGGCATTCTCTTCATGAAATTCATTGCCGCCAAAACGTTCTATTTCAAATGCATCAGGCTTGATTAGATATTCCTTCGCAAGCTTCTGATGCTGAACTTTTGTGGTGAGGATGCAGGAACGATGATCTTCTGATGGCTCTTCCATGAAGGTCATATTTGTGCGGGTGTCTCAGCACAGTTGATCAGTGCTCCACCACTCTGGGTCTGCTAGGTCTTCTTGAAGGTCTTTTGCAGTCAAAAAGAGCTTCCCTCTAAAGGTTTTCATGACCTTCCAGGCCCTCAGCTTCTCCTCCACTGTTCCTGTTAACTACTATTTCCTAATCCCATTAGGAACTGAGGAACCGGCTCCCTGCAAATGCTCTGCTATCTTCTTATAGCTTCTCCTGCTTTGTGGGCATCGGGTGTTTGTAATGTTCTGAGTGCCGGGCAGCTGTTTAGAGGAGCCCATGGCTGCTGATTGTTGTGGGTTTGAGTAGGTAGTTTGTTTATAAGGCTGTGAATTCCACATCACCTGGTGTTTCCTAGCGACAACTGCGAACAAGCGCAGTCAATTGCAGTCAAGCTGATTAAGGTCTGAGATCTTGGTCAAAACTGTTTGGGTTCCCAAACCTTTGCATGCCACTGTAAGTGCAACACTACAAACCTGAACAGCACATGTCATCGCTATTGTTGCTGTAATCAGATTTGCTTTCCCATGACCCCAAGCCTCGGATCAGGTTCCTCCCTGGTTTGGACTTATGTGTGTCGCAGAACCTGATCTCAGATCAGCAGTTCTACTCTGACAGATTGTAACTGCTCCAGGAAAGCAGATACTGTGGGTCATGTGTGACAAAAGCAGTGAACGTGTGAACACCCACCATGCGTTTGCTCCTGTTGTTGTAAATGGAGACGTTGTAGACCATGTAGGGGAATATCTTCCAGAGGGACTGTCGCTTCGTCCCGCTGCTCCTCCATCTGTACGGACCCTTCAGCTTTACATGCACATAGTTCTCCACCGCAGTCAGTTTGAGAGATGGAGGCCCGAAGATGGCTAGTGGAGACAGCAGAACAGAAGCACACGGTATTAAACAAAACCGGTTCTTCAAGGGTTCTTTAGTAAAGACAGTGGTGTATAGGAGCATCAGAACCCGGCTCTTCTCCATGATGGAAACCCGGTTGTACATAAAATGCNGATTCTTGAAGGGTTCCTTAGAAAAGACAGCAGTGTAGAGGAGCATCTGAACTGGATTTTCTCCAAGATGGAAAACCAGTTGTTCCTAAATTGCTTTTTAAAATTGGTTCTATGTAGTAATAAAATGGGTTCTACTATTGTTAGGAGTCATAAAACCTTCTCAGAATCATATAAGGCCCTTATGAAGCTTTGTTTAAGAGTGGCTTGGAAGTTATAGTGTGTCCTGTTATGGGAATTGATTGGTATCTCTGGTATTGCATGACGGTTTCTGGTTTCCCTGTAGCTTTAGGGAAAGCCACAGAAGAAACAGGCTCAAATTGTACAGGGAATAGTCTTGACACCTAGTCATAGCAAAGTCATCACAGCTATGTAGCAGCGCTTATGGGAAATACAGAAATACTGGACTTTGGCCAAATAGGGCTATTCAGACCTTGCCTCCCAACAACACACCAGCCCAAACACATTAACCCGGGGGTGAAGAAAGAAAGTGCAGCTTTATACAATGAGCAAAACTCATTGTATGTCATTGTATATCAATTTCCAGTTTTTGGCAAAGTTTTAAAGGTCTTGTTACCCTTTACATTGTATGCAAATTTCATAATAAACAAACCAGCAGACCTAAATTCACTTGGAAAGATGTTTGGTTCCATTGACTTCCATTGAAAGTAAAGTATTATTTTGGAGGTTTTTTGTTCTGATAGCAGCAAAAGAGGAATTCAAATAAAAGTCCAAATTAAAACTTCTTGGGTATTTATTCACTAAAAAATAGTTATTTATTTTTATTCTTTGGAGTTTTGGAAGTAAATCCATACATATGCCCTGACCTACAGTGCCTTATCTCTGAGTTTGTTTGGGATTATTTGGCTTGTAAGAAGCAGAAAATGCTAAACCAGCTTCTTTGACTGAACTGAAATTGTGGCTCTTTGAGGAACTAGAAGTGAGTCTCCTGAAAAGAATGGAAGCTGTTATAAAGGTAAAGAGTGGACACAATAAATACTGGAATTTTGAAATTATATAGTCTAATTTTCGATTTTTCATGATAGGAAATAATGAATAAGTTGCATTTAAAGGCCATTTTGCCTGGGAATTAAAGTCTTTTTTTCCACACTGTATTAGAAGGTGTTTAATAAGATGTCATGTTTAACTGTTATACATTTACCCGCTAGGGCTACTTTAAATGAAATTAAGGTTGTATCAAAAATTCAGACCTTAATCTTTATTTAAGTTCATTTAATCAACAACTGCACAATGAACTTCACAGAAACTTCCTTGTTACGGGCAACACAAACAGCTTCCAGCACAGAGCGAATGAATAGTTCTGTATTTTGCCCTGTCATTGTAAAAAGGTTGCATTAGAGAGGAAAGTTTCACACCAAAGTTTTACCCTTTGAGCGCCACACATTTATTTATTTATTTATTTATTGATTTATTTTTGTTTTTATTTATTTGTTTTTATTTATTTATAAAGAATACAAATACATTCTTAATTCCAGGTATGTCTTGTTTATTTTTATATGTCTAGTCCACTGGCAGGTCTACTTAAAAGTACGGTTATAGGTATATTTTAATTATAAAAATAATACCTAAATTGAAACCTAACTGTATACTTTAAAGTGCAAAAATAACATAGAAATAGTAAACTATAAGTATAAAGAAAACACGTATACTTAGATGTTTAGTAGTAAATGTAGTAATTAACTAGTAATTTACTGAGAGTATCCTTAAAACTGTATTTAGTGTAGTTATGGTACAAAATAAAACTGAAAATATAACCACTTGTGTACTCAAAGTGTACTACTCTTACACCTAAGGTACACCTAAAATTGTACTTTCATAAACTAAAAAGTGAGATTGAAGTGTATAGCTAGTAAATTAACTGTATATCTATACGTTTACTTTGAATATAGTTACAATCCACATAAAAAAACATGTAATTTAGTTCTTAAAGTTTACCACTCGTTTACCACTCGAAGTATATAGTTAAAGCATACTTTCATAAACTGAAAATTGGACCAATTTAATCCCAAGAAGTACTAAAATAGTACACTTACAAGTTACTACTAGTACATTGATATTAGTATATTTACTACATAAAGTATACTCTGGAAATATACTTCAGTTTTACTGAACTTTAAGTACACTTAAAGACCTCGCATATAATTATACTATAAAGACCACAAGGTTATTTATGTATTAGGTATTATTATTTACTTTATGGTCTATCTGTTGTACACTGTGAGACTAAAGGTCCTATACCACGGCGCGTATGCATATAAGGCACTGTGATGATCTTAAGACTCAACTGTGTACCTTAAAATAATGTCCCCCGAAGGCACCGCCCCTGTGATGGTATCTGTTTACTTGGAGTCTGTATGTGGTGGGCTGTATCAGTGTGTAATATAAAAATGCTCTATATTAAGGTGGACTGATTTTCATAAATCAAAATGTTTGGCATATCATTGCTGTCCAAAGAAAATATGGTAGCGCTTTACTTTACAGATCGGTAATAAGTAGGTAATTATATGGTAATTATACGGTAATAAATTGTATTTAATCATTAATTAAATGCCAATTTCCTAGTTATTACTAAATAATGAATCAGAGATTGTAGCGAGTGTTAACAAGGCCGTTATGAAATGGTATAATAATGGTATCAAGCTGTACTGACCTAAAAATGACCTGCTTATTTTATAGTTCTGTATGTGTAATAAGTAGCTACTGTAGTGGTAATAAGGCAGTGATGTAGACTGACCTCGTCTGTTCCCGGGTAACAGTACGGGTCTATAGGTGGACCTACATGTGAAGCACAAGACCATGTTGAACTGATGTTCTGACCCGATTGGAGGTGCAGTAAGTAATAAACAAGATGGAAATAATTAAGTGTGTTTGGATTTTATGGCTCTAATACCGTTTAGATTCACTGTAATTACTGCCTGTAACTCACACAGCGTCTGACCGTCTAAACACATAACAGGTAAAACAGAAAACAGAAACAGGTGAGTTAGTATTTTACAGCCCTGATACCAGGTAATTACAGCAGAACCACGTCACTGATTTTGGGTTAATAACTCTTACAGTATATATATTATATACATGTACTCAATTATTATTCTCTCTAATTATTCATTAGGAATTATTAAATATGAAGGTCATGTCAGGGAAATAAAACTTGTTACCACTTTATCATTTTATTACTAAATACTGATACAGTGATTATATTTATATTTATTAATGACTAGAAGATGTGTATATTTAGGCAAGTAGAACTTGTTAGAACTTGTTACTTGTGTTTCTATTACATCACTGCCTTATTACCACTACAGTAGCTCACTTATTACACATAAAGAACTATAAAATAAGCAGGTCATTTTTAGGTAAGTACAGCTTGTTTTTGGGTTAATAACTTTATATATATTAATATATATAGTCTATATATTATATACATGTACTCAATTATTATTATCTCTAATTATTCATTGGGAACTATAAAATAAGCAGGTCATTTTAGGTAAATAAAGCTTTTTACTGTTTTTTTTTATCATTTTATTACTAAATACTGATACAGTGATTATATTTATATTTATTAAAGACTAGAAGACGTGCATATAATATTTAGGACGTACAGCTTGTTACCATTGTGTTTCTATTACATTGCTGCCTTATTACCACTACAGTATCTCAATTATTACATAAAAAGAACTATAAAATAAGCAGGTCATTTTTAGGTAAGTACAGCTTGTTACCATTATTTTACCATTTCATAACGGCCTTATTAACACTCGCTACAATTTCTGATTTATTATTTAGTAACCACTAGGAAACTGGCATTTAATTAATTAAATTATTTTTAAAATATAAATATAAATTAATTTAATTAAATACAATTTGTTACTGTATAATTACCTACTTATTACCGATCTGTAAAGTGAAGTTTTTCCATTTTTCCATTGCGTGAAAATTCCATGATGATTGGACCAACAGAAATGCTCGAAAAGTGCTTGGAATAAAGTCTCATTACATTGCAAGTACATTGCAATTTTTGTCCCCTCCTGTAAAGTTGCTATTTCGGAAGTTTTGCTTTTATGCATCATGGCGATATATGCATAAGGAGTGTTGGAGGCGGATATACAGCAAGGCATTTAATGTCTGAGGTAGTGTGGGACTGAAAAGTGGGGAACCACTGGAGAAAATAAAAGCACTTCTATTAACAGGGTGTCTTGTAGCGAGGCTGTGGTTACACAACGGTTCATTGGGCACTGCCCAGTTTACTGATAGCGGACATCAGATGACCTTCTATAAATCCCCTGGTTATTGAGGATCAAAGTACAGAGCTCTGATAGTGAGTGAGTTTTTATTAGACCTGTTATTGCAGTAGACACGCATCATTTGATAGGCTCATGGAAATCTTATCTACAATTTCTGTAAGTGGAATTAAGTCATATAAGTCCTAGCGAACGCGGAAACAGCCGAACAGCAAATCAGTGACTAATGTACCAACAGTACGCGTTACAGACGTGTTTTCGATCCTGAGATTGAGACTAAGCTGAAGAGCTGAGATTCTTCATTTACTGGGCCTTTCAGATTTAGACTGGTGGCTGTATAACCTCACTGACTCTCACTGTATCTCTCCTAGGAACAACACCACCACGTACAGCACTGATGAACCTCCAGCTGCCACTTCCCTGGAGCCTCACTGTGCTGAGAACGTCTGAGCTATCTCAGAACCACTACAGCAACCAGCAGTGAGCTTTCTGAGAGACTCTGTCTATGTCTGTTCACTGTTTTTGTCTATCCATCCATCCATCCATCCATCCAGTCGTTTATCTACTCGGTCAACTAGTAGTCCATTCATCCATCCATCCATCCATCCATCCATCCATTTATCTACTCAATCAACTATTTATCTATCCATCCATCTACCCACCTATTTATCCTTCTATCATCCATCTATTCATTCATCCACCCACCCATCTCTTTATCATTTATAAATTCTTTGAACTATTTGTTCATCCATCCATTCATTCATCAACTCAGCCAACTATTTATCCATTCATCCATCTACCCAAACGTCTATTCATCCATACATATATTCACTCAACTATATATCCATCCATCCATTCATCCAAGCCTTTGTGTTCAAACATCCATCCATTCATTTATGTCTGATTCCTTCAACCAGTCCACTATTCATCCAATCCACTATTCATCCATCAACCCATCCATCATCCATCCATCATCCATCCATCCATCCATCCAACTATCCAATTATCCAATAATTGATTTATTTTTGTAACCACTCATACATCCATGTGTCTCTCCATTTGTTTAGCCATCTATGCATTCATCCATGTATCTATTCATTCAATAACCAACCATTCATCCGTTCACAAATCCAAGCACTTAACCATAGCACCCATTGATCCAACCATTCATCCATCCATCCATCATCCATCCATCCATCCATCCATCCATCCATCCGTCTGTCCATCCATTTATCTATGCACCCCCAGTTTGAAGAGATGATGTACTCACTGTCTGACATGGGCCTAAAGCGTGTCTTGGTCTCCGCCCAGTGTGAGTGAGCGTGCTGCCTGTTGGCTCTCACTCTGGCAAAATAATCTTCAGTAATATCCTGCGTCTGCTCCGTCAGGTCGCATTCAGTGTGCGTGATGTCACGGCACTGCTCCACTGGGGTCCAGGCCACCTCCTCACTGCCCTCCACTACGTTCCCGTATCTGCACGCACAGTCCAGTCAGAGACACACAGTTCATAAGGGAGACCACTCTTTCATTTATTACAAAAAATCAAAATAGCCATGAGGGTTTATGGACAGATGAGTCGGAATGTGTTTGGGGTTATTTAGATGGTGAGAAGCAGGACATGCTACAGGACAGGACACACTAAACACTCAAAAACTGAACGTATGTGTGCTTAATTATCCGGCTTTTCCCCGCCAGTGAAAATAACTGTTTAAAATGGGAGTTTTTGAAAAAACAACTCACAGGTGGTCTCAATAAAACACAGCCACATAATCATACATGCCCGCTCCGTTCCTATCAGTACCGCTACACCTAATATCACTTCACTGCCCAGAACTAAAGCACATCTATCTCCCCTTTCCTTAGGCGGTCTCACATTGAGTACTCCACTGTGTACGTGGTCCCGTCGATGGCGCTTCCTCCTGGCCTCCAGTGTAGCATGTTCCTCAGGTTCATAGAGTGAAAACGAACATCCTGCGGAGCAGCGAACTCAGAACCCTCAGCTGCAAACAAGAGGAGGCCTACTTTTATTATTTAACATAATCATAATAATAATCATCATAATTAACATCATCATCATCATCATCACTAAA
>CM067481.1:1673669-1688690 GCA_034552555.1 Semaprochilodus insignis
AATATTTATTGAGCTACACATACAGAAGTAGTGTCTCTCAGTATGGCGTCGGGCCGCCGTGTTTGGTAACCCAACATGCCAGACGTCTCGACATGGAGTTGTAGAGGTTCCTAATGGTGTCCTGTGATAATCCATCCCATGCAGCTTGAATATCCTCACACAGTTCCTGCAGATGGTGCGGTAGGGGTGGAGGTGGAGTGACACCAGACCTTCTGGACGTGTGACGCGTGACAACAAAGCATTGATCTTGGTGCTGACCACGGAGCCTCCACACACGGATTCGTTGGTCGTCTCCACCAAGACAAAAGCGGGACTCGTCACTGAAGATGACCCGCTGCCATTCTGAGTCACTCCATGACAGTCTGGCACGACACCATTGCAGTCTTTGGTGACGGTGACGTGGTGTTAAGGGCAGTCGTCGTAACGTGCATGGAGGGCATCACTACTCGATGAATGTCTGCAGTCGGGGCTGTTGGGTCACTCCGTGCATGTCGGACAATTGGCCGGTTCTCTCTCTCTCTCTCCATGGTTTGTGTAGGTCTCGCAGATCCTTCAGGTCGGTGGTGCGTGCCTTCTTCTAGCCACTGCCAGCAACAGCGTGCTATGGTAGTATGGTGCACAATAGGTAAAAAAAAACATCCCTAACATATTAATCACTGCAGCTATTTGATTAAAGACTCATATCTCTGACAAACAAATGTGGTATGAAGTTTTGGCACTTTCCATAGAAATTCCCCACTTCAAATTATAGAATGGCTTTATCATCATCACGATAACTAGGACTGGTAGGAATAACTATAATGGTAGCTATAATGGAAAGAATTGAAATTAGAAGTAGTATCAAGTGTGCAACCTGGACCAACCCCTGTGGAAGTGGCTAAGGAAAGGTGGGTGTAATTTTTCCAATGTGAAATGACATGCCATGTCTCATTCATTTTCTCTCTCTCTCTTTCTTTCCCTCCCTCATTCTCTTCATCCCCCGCTGCTGTAAATGTCACTCTTCGTCTCCTGTCATTTGGAGCGACGGTCTCTGCCCCAGGCTGTTCGATGGGAGATCGATAATCAGCTCTGCGTCTGGAGGCGAGTCTGCCACCCCTAATGCCTGTCATTACGATCCGGACATGAGCCATTTCCTCTCTGCTGTCCACTTCACTGCCATCAGAAGATCCACAGGAGGGTGCAGCAGCTTCTAGAGCAGTACGGTACGCTATGGTGAGGTCTATGATTGTTCTAAGACTATGGCGCTTCTAGAACTAGGGCATAGTGCAAAAGAGGACGAGGCGTCTAGATCGAGACCATAAGTAGAAGGGCCAAGCTTGTAGATCAAGGGCATCGCTGGGTAAGATTGCAAAGCTTCTAGATTAAGGGCAGGACGATGCTTCTATAGCAAGTGCATCATGGGCAGGAGTATGAAGCTTCTAGGCAAGGGTACCTTAAGTAGGAGATCAAGGCTACTACACAAGGGAAGCTTCAAAAGTAGGACATCATGGTATGAAGGTTGTACAGTAGGTTCTAGAGAATGGTACCATAAGTAGGATCACAAGGTCTTCTATGCAAGTGTACCACAAGGGAAGTTTCTAAAGCAGGTCCATATGGTTATTATTTTACAAGAGGACATTGTGTCCTCACGTCAAAGACTCTTCCAGAGCAAAGCCTGCATGGGTAGGAAGATGAAGCTTCAGAGCAAGGGCATCACGACGTCTATAACTCATTATAAGCAAGGCCATTGTAAGTAGGAGGACAGCCTGTAGACGAAGGGCATCACAGGTAGGAGGACAAAGCTTTTACAGAACCAAGGGCACTAAGATTAAGACAACAAAACTTGTGGACCCAGGGTACTTTGTGGAAAGACTCGTAATTATGGCATCATCGATAAGTATACCTAAGTATACCGATAAGTTTCTAGAGCAGGATATTTGGGTATATTCAATAAGATTTTAATTCAGGGCACCTTGGCTCTAGACAATGGCACACTGTGGAAAGCATCTAGATCACAGCATCATAGATAGGCTCATGAAGTTCTTAAAGCAGGGCAGGGCAAGTTTCTAGGCCGAGGAACAATAGAAAGGACTACAGCCAGGACAAAGACTCTTCCAGAGCTAGGCCTGCATGGGCAGGAAGATGAAGCTTCAGAGCAAGGGCATCACGATGTCTATAACTCACTACAAGAAAGACGCATCATCAGTAGGCTGTAGATTAAGGGCAAACTTCTAGAGAAGGGGTACCAAGATTAAGACAACAAACCCTGTGGATCCAGGGCACTTTGTGGAAAGACTCTAAATTAGGGCATCATCGATATTGTATACCTAGAATACGTATACCATATTCTAGAGCAGGATATTTTCACTAAGATACTAGAACAGAGTACCTTGGCTCTAGATAATGTGGAAAGCATCTAGAGCACAGCATCATAGATACACTCAGGAAGTCCCTAGAGCAGGGCACCACTGGCAGAAATGCAAAGCATCTAAAGCAGGGCACCATGGGAAACGGTGTAATCTGCATTTAGTACAAGGCACCAAGAGCAGGGTAGTGTTGGTAGGTCTACAAACATGGGAGAGCAGATCAACATGAGGACCTATGGAAAGTTTCTAAGACAGGGTACCGAGGACAAGTCCACAAAGTCTCCACAGAAGGACATTACAAGGAGGATGAAGCTTCTGGAGGGGGGGCATTTAGACTCAGTCCATCATAACCTTTCCATTTGGTTCACTGGATCTACAGTATGGAAGACGACACTCTTACGCAAGTTTTATTCAGGGACGCACGCATAGAGTAAATCTAGGTCAGCGTTTAATAACCAGCATCTCTGGATCTCACGACATCCGTGGTGTTAGTGCCATTTCAGATTTTTCATCCAGAACATAATAAATCAAATAAATCAGGTTCAGCTGTGCTGTGAAATTATGTTATCCCATTATAAGCCTGTCTACAATCTCCCTGAAGTTTAACTAGGGCCATAAAAGCTGAGTCATGCATCGACTGTATTGGTATCCTGGAGCCATTGACTCTGCTCTTATTGCGTTTTGAGCCAACAGCCCAAAGTGTTTTGGTGCTCCGGTATTACACAGCAGACAGCGTAAGCTGTAAACAGACTGAAGGCGACAATGGTTATATGTCAGGTTGGGCCGAAATGCAATAATACGACATAACGCTAACTGTAAGCTAATCTATTATTTAAGCTAAAATCATTACAGAAGCTTTTCTGTTATTTTGTGGAACTATGCCGCAGCTGTCATCACACACACACACAAACGCAGATGCTAACCCAGCTGGAAGTGCTGGCCTGTTTCCCGTTCGTGGGAGCTGAATAGCAAATCAGGGTAAATGAATAGGCTCACAAGCACACGGCCGCACTAGCCTCGTGTACACACACAGTACAGTGCCTCTTACACTGTAAAATTCACAACTAGACATGAGAGCAACATCTTCCAGCCAGAACGGGCTGCACAAGGATACTCTCAGAACCAATAAAACCAAGCTGAACCTAACTACAATACAGGCACTGATCTGTAATTGCAGCAATTCAGCATGATAAATGCCCTGTAAAGAGTCTCGGCCCTTGGGACTATTAAAGACGTCAATAGACACAACAATTAAACACTCCAGGTAGCTCCAGGAAATCAGAGTTCTGCTCCGCTCTGCACCACAGGGTACTTTAAAGGAATACTCCAGGTCTGCCGCATCTGTAGCATACAGTCAAGCTTCCCCCGATCTGAAGCCATAACAGCCACGTCCCATTTCCCCAATGATAAAGGATCAGTCAAATTAACAGAGCAGCTCATTCACATTCACTTACTGCGTCGACGAGGTCTTCTGTAGCTGCACCCAGAAGGAATCAACCCACAGGAATGAAACTTGGTGTGTAGGTTTGACACCGTGAGACATGTGAACGATTCAAGTTCGGCCGTGCATGATGTAAGCAAGGACGGGCCTTATCGCTGTACCTGACTGACCCAACAGCCATGATTGCAGACATACAGCGAGCAGTGATGTCCTCCATGAGTCATCCTGTTAGTGCAGCACCATGCAGGACTACATGCACACAGACCGTTACGACGACTGTCCTTAACACCACGTCACCGTCACCAAAGACTGCAATGGTGTCGTGCCAGACTGTCGTGGAGTGACTCAGAATGGCAGCGGGTCATCTTCAGTGACGAGTCCTGCTTTAGTCTTGGTGCAGACGACCAACGAATCTGTGTGTGGAGGCACCGAACGGTTTGTTGTCACGCGTCACACGTCCAGAAGGTGTCACTCCACCTCCACCCCTACCGCACCCTCTGCAGGAACTGTGTGAGGGTATTCAAGCTGCATGGGATGGATTATCACAGGACACCATTAGGAACCTCTACAGCTCCATACCAAGATGTCTGGCATGTTGGGTTAGCAAACACGGCGGCCCGACACCATACTGAGAGACAGACTTCGGTATGTGTAGCTCAATAAATATTGATCATATCAGTCTAAATTTATCATCAGTTATTGATCCTGGTAACCTTTATCTTCCTTCCCAACAGCACTGCAGTCCGCACCTCCTTCTGGGTGAGTGTATTTTTAAGGTAAACATCCCAGTGTAACATGCGTCTCATCAGAATGGGTCAGAATATAGATCTAGTTATTAGCGTATTAGAATTGTTAAGTGGGTTTATAACAGACCTTAAAGATACACTAAGCACATCACTCATTTGTAAATAAGGTCACATGTTCCCAAATTCACAAACTACCGTGTGACCGCACCCAAGATGTTCAGTGCAGGTCACTTAAGGCTTCCATGAGTTTAAGGGAAGGACGAGGCTGTGTTTGGAACTCTCCAGACTTTTTAAAGGCATGTGACGCGCGTCACCATGGGCTCTTAAGGGTTAACAACTGGGATATCCGGCTTGGTTTCAGCTGCGGCGTGCCCGGTGCGAGGCGCTCTGATATTGTATTTTGAGCTGCATTTGATGGAGCAACACTGTGACTAAGGTAACGGGCAAAGTGACTGATGTAAAGCGGCAGACAACATAAATGAGCTCGTAATGAAATCCCATCCTGTACGCTAAAACCACACACAGTCGGCAATCAGTCTGCATCCTCTTACTGTACGATCACATTAGCCTGCCACAGCGACAGGCGTCCAGTCATCTCCTGAGGGAATACGTGATTCAGTGACCGGCAGCAAGTGTAGCTGAAATCTCAAGTTTTTGCAATGAACTATGACGTGATGAAGCGAGAATCTAAGGGTGCGTCCCGATTACACACTTCACACTAATACTAACTAGTGTTTGAGTATGTAGTATACTGTTACAAATGTCAAAGTTGAGTACACTCAAAAATCCACCATACACACGTAGAACCAGTCGATTTTTGAGTACACTAAGAGAAAAAAAGGGCACTGGACACTTAAGGACACTTAATTTAAGTGTACTTGGTATACTTCCTTGCACTCATGAGTAATGTACTGAAAGGGTGCTATTTTTGATATACTATGTACTGAGCACACTAAATATAATCATTAGTGCTATTAAACTTAAACAGAACCAAGTGTACCTAACGGTACCATTTTGAGACACTATATACTTCATATCATACTTCAGTCAAGATGGAAACCTTACAGGAGAGGCCAAAAACCTCATCTAATTTTAGTGTAAGTCACCGGAACCAGACGTCTTTCCAAGCAAGTATGGGCCATTTCTTTTGGTCCATTCGTCATGAAATTCTTACACAGTGTAAACAGCAGCTGCTGTGTTCAAATGACGCATAAAAATAAAAATCAACAAAAATGGAGATACATGTTTTCCACTGGACAGCGACAATAATTATATACATCATTAAACAGAGAACCTGTGGGATGGTTCTACTTTTGCAATTACTGCCTCCTGGATTAATCGGAATGCATCTAATTGATGTTCCTAGCTCCTTTTCCTCTGTCTTTCTCTCTTCATCTGGGATCGACCTGAGGAGGATGGGTTCCCCCCGCGAGCCTGGTTCCTCTCGAGGTTCTTCCTCTTACTCTAAGGGAGTTTTTCCTTGCCACTGTTGCCTCTGGCTTGCTCATGCAGGGTTTGGACCTGGATTTCCCTTCCCTACGTCTATACATGGACTCTTTCCTTTATATGAACTGCTTTGCTGTAAAGCTGCTTTGAGATAACAGTAGTTGTAAAAAGCACTACACAAGTAAATATTAACTGATTGATTGATATATAGATAGAGATATATATATGTATATAAAACATACCTGTTGATATTAAAGTTCATTTCTAGTATATTCAGATATACTTAATTTTTACCTGGGATGGTAATAAAGGACACTACTGTCCCACAATGCAACAGACAAGTGAAAGGAAGGAGCTGCTCAGGTCTGGTAAGAATTGTGGCTGGTGGTGCGACGGTGGCTGCGGCGGGGGCAGGACCAGAAATGGTGCATAAATGTGAGTTCAGCTCAAATCTTGTCACAGCAGCCTGTAAAATAACTGTGCTCTAGTAAATAACGTGTTTATTTGTTTGGGTTGTGTAAATAAACCTCTGCCGAAGCAGCCTATCAGAGCCCAGCTCAGTACGACGCAAGCTTCATCACTTCCTGTTAGGAAGAAACAATGCAGTGTGCTAGTACTGTGTGTGCTAGTCTGCAGAACTCATACTACTACGATCAGTACAGGGTTAGTGTGCAGTCCACAACTGAGACGCAGCCTAACTGCTTGGCTGAAACTAAATCCTTAGACCAATCACAGACACGGGGGTCCGAGGTCCCGGACTTCCGCTCTCTGAACTTGTTGTTCCTACCAGCATTTTGTCCCTATTCCAGATAGTACCATCTAGAATCGGGAACAGAAACGTATACGTTCGAGAACTTATAACAGCAGCTCATCTGGCAAAAGTACATGTTGGGAATACGCAGGAGTATTCCTTTAATCCGAATACAGCTGCTGAACATCCATTGCTCACCGCATGGTTGCACTCTTGCAGACCCACTGGCTGTATGATCCCTCTCAGCGCCACCAGGAAAGAGCAAGTGGATCAATGATGTGTGTTTATGGGTTTCCAACAGCAGCACAGCCCCACTCCTGAGAGTGTGGAGAACCAGGTGGACAATGTCTGATCAATGTCTGGCTCTGCCTGATAACCTTTTGCTTCCTGTATGGCATTTTGCTCCCATTCATTTCCAACACGGAACAGCAAACAAAGGCACGAGGGATTGTGGAAAAGAGAGCGACGGGAGCTTGACCAACAGGACAAAGGAAAAGGTTTAATACAAATTAGGAATGGCAGAGATTTAGCCGCTTACTCTACGGTGTCTATATGCACCAAGAGCCTATATAGTGTGGTTCCATCAGAGCTGTGGTGTCCACCCCTATCATAAGACACAAGGAAAAGCACAACCTCCTCCTCCTCCTCAATGTTAGCATTAGCAGCTGTTTACTGGCCAGAAGATTGCGATTGACTTCATCGTCAATCTTCCTCCCTTTCTTCTCCAAGAGCGTCCCCAGCGGTGGAGAGCAGCACCAGTGTTAACTCTTCTTCTATGTCTATCACTTCCTCTGCTTGCTGCTGAATGTGGTTTCTTGCTGAGAGCGGACAGCAGCGGCAGCGGCGACGGTTGCCAGCCAAGAGCTTCAGCCATCATTGTGTTTACTGCTCCTTCCTAAATGATCTAACCGGGAGCAGCACCTTCAACGCCATCGGGGCAGCGGCGCTACTTCTTCACCCTCTCATGTTGGACTGATTCCACTCCTACAGCGCTACAGTGACTCACTATCACCTCTTCAGGTACAGGGTGATATTACAGGACAGGATGGGCCGGGGCTAGCTGGTTAGCATGCTAACTACAGTGCATGTCTCTGCAGCACTGTACATAGACTTATAGGTAGTTTGCTGCATGATGAAATTGTTCTTAAGACTGACGGAGATGCAGGTTCCATATAGAACCTTCTAGAAGAGATCTTCTCTTGTTACAAGCTTGACATAGTAACAACAGCAGAACCCTTCTTGGTTCTATATAGAATGACATACATCACATTCTCCTTTAACCTGAAGAAGCACTTGACCATACAAAGAACCATGTAAGCCTGCCAAGTGTGAGGCGTCACGGTTCACGGCTGTATAGAACCACTGCATCCAGCAAAGAACCCTAAAAGAAGCATCTTCACAAAACATGGTGATGTATGTTGTTCTATATAGCACCAAAAAAGGTTCTGCTATTGTTATTAGAAAGTTCTACATAGAACCTGCATCTCCATCTGCATTCTATAAAGCACCAAAATGTGTTCTATGTAAAAATGTGTTCTACACAGCACCAAAAGGTTCTTCCATTGTTAAAAGCTTGACACAATTACAATAGCAGAACCTTTTGGGTGCTTTATAGATACATCACATTCTCCATCAATCTGAAGAGGCATTTGACCATGCAAAGAACCATATAAGTATGCCAAGTGTGAGTACTCAAGGTTCTATGTAGAACCACTGTGTGCAGTGTAGAACACTTAAAAAGGTGTTGCTGCATTTCATTTAGTACCAAAACGTGTTCTATGTAAAAACGTGTTCTATGTAACACCAAGGGTTATTTCCTTTGTCACAAGCGTGACAGAGTAACAATAGCAGAACCTTTTTGGTGCTATATAGAATAACATACATCATCAATCTGAAGAGGCATTTGACCATGCAAAGAACCATATAAGCATGCAAAGTGTGAGTACTCATGGTTCTATGTAGAACCACTGTGTTCAGTGAAGAACACTTAAAAAGGTGTTTTGCATGGTGAAATCGTTCCTCAGTTTGTTGCATTTCATTTAGTACCAAAACGTGTTCTATGTAAAAACGTGTTCTATGTAGCACCAAGGGTTATTTCCTTTGTCACAAGAGTGACAGAGTAACAATAGCAGAACCTTTTTGGTGCTATATAGAATAACATACATCATCAATCTGAAGAAGCATTTGACCATGCAAAGAACCATATAAGCATACCAAGTGTGAGTACTCGTGGTTCTATTTAGAACCGCAGTGTAAAGAACACTTAAAAAGGTGTTTTGCATGGTGAAATGGTTCTTCGGTTCCTTGTGTTTCATTTAGTACCAAGATGTGTTCTATGTAAAAATGTAGCACCAAAACGTTCTTCCATTGTTAAAAGCTTGACACAATAACAGCAGCAGAACCTTTTTTGGTGCTATACAGAATAACATACCTCATCAATCTGAAGAAGCATTTGCCTATGCAAAGAACCAAGCATTTGAACATGCAAAGTGTGAGTACTCGTGGTTCTATATAGAACCACTGTGTTCAGTAAAGAACACTTTAAAAGGTGTTTTGCATGGTGAAATGGTTCTTCAGTTTGCTGAGTTTCATTTAGTACCAACATGTGTTCTATGTAGCACCAAGGAGTTTTTCCATTGCCACACGCTTGACATCATAACAATATCAGAACCTTTTTGGTCCTATACAAAACCATAAACACCAGATCGACCTGAAAGACCACTGCACCACAGAACCAAACAGAACCACTGCGTTTATAAAGGAACCCAGAGTTATAACCTTTCTTTCTTAGGCTGCAGGACCGTTTAACATGACCTGAGCAGTACATGTGCAGACGCTGTTGTAAATAAACAGAGATGAAGCCTGAATAATTGAACTTTACAATACTCAATCATGCTTTGCATGAATATTTAAAACCCACGAGGCCTGTTTCTAGAACCACGATAACGTGAGCAGCCTTCATGAATAAGAAGAGAAATCGTTTTAGGTCTATGGTTTTATGACTGACAGGTTCATTTGACAGATACTCCCCTGAAATAGCCAGGCAAAGCGGCTAGGGAACTGGGGAACTGGGGGGGTAGCAGAAGAAGATGTGTGCAGTGAGCATGTAAAGTGTGCAGTTCTAGATCATATAGACCCGGCGTTTGGACCACCAGCAATGCTACACAGCAGCCAGACTTCAGAGAGGTGGAGTGGGCGGAGATGACAAAGTTGAGCTTTAATGGGAATGGTTTCACGCTTGACCTCCACCCGGGTGACATGGTCACAGGGAGAGGGTGCTGGAGCCTATCCCAGCCCCCCTGACAGGCCGCCAGAGAGGCAAGTTAGCACCTCCAATCCACCTGGCTGCATGTGCTTGTACTGTGGATAGTGAAACGGAGTCCTAGATATTAGTTCCGACTAAAGGTGGTCAGAATGACCCAACACTGTTGGGTCCGCACAGTGGAGCACTCCTTTTAGCGGGAACGCACCCGATTTGAGGTTGCCCCCTTGGGCAAACAATGTTCAGCTTGAGAAACAGGCCCACAGGCAAAAAGCTGATGGCGATATGTGTACTAGTGTTGCACTACTTGTGTATTGGTATGGGGGTAACACTAGTTCACACCCGCCACAAGCTTCCTGCATCAATACAGGCACAACACTATGCACGATACCAATGCATGATGCACATGCACTAATGCATGCATTAATGCCTGTAGACATGTTAGCGGTGTGGTATGTGAGCAGCTGTGAAACACACTGATCCTTTTTACTGTGGCCAACAAGGTCATACAGGTTCAGAAGCTGAAGTCTCGAAAGTGCTCTCCCCTGCACCTCACCCAGAGCTCAGACAGCATCAGACTAACTCTCCTACTTCACTCTCACTTCTGCTCTCTCCATTAAGGAGCAGTTACCGCACTCATGTGCTGGGCCTCCATCGCTAATTAGTGCTCCTCTCAAGACTATTGTGATTAAAGTCCCTTAAGCGCGCTGCTAATGAGGAGATTCAGGAGGTTCCAGACCAGTGAGTGCCTACAGTGTACACACACAGCGAGAGAAAACAGCAGCTAGACCTGAATCAGGCTTTCTAGATCTATAGAGCTGGCACGCCAATCACTCATTCAGCCTCTTTCTCCATTGGCTCTATGAAGAAGCCACGAGAGGCTGCAGTACCGTATAATCACTATCAGTACTGATAACCAGGGCTTCTAATAAGAAACTGATTTTCAACTAAAACACGAGCGTCAGGAAACACCGGATCACAGAACTTAAAGGGGAAGTCCACCAATTTTCAAATTTCTGCATGATTAAATGGTTGAGAAGCAAACAGGGTCATTCATACCTCTCCTCCACCAACAAAGTGCCAGTGCCCGTGCCAGAGCTGGTGCTGGTTGCCAGGATTAATCAAACCTGTTAATAACGGGCCCCCGGTTCCAGTGGAGAGCCAGCGTGAACAACTTTATGTGAGTACTTGGGGCTGGAGCTGCACTGGTTTTGACAGTCACAAATCAGTTTCTTGCAGTGGAAAAGTGCAGAACTGTTTGAGATTTTGGCACTGGTACCGGTACCATGTCGGTGAAAAGAGCCATCAGAGTGGTTTGGTGTACAACATTCCGTTTTTTTTAGATTTAGAGCCATTCATCAACTGTGCTTGCACACAGAGGAATTTGTCCTCCGCACTTAATCCATCCTTGCAGTGAAACACCCACATGCACACACACACACAATTGAACACACATACAAGTGGGCAGTAAGCAAGCACACTTGCTCAGAGTGGTATCCACGGCACCTGGGGAGCAGTTGGGGGCTTAATTGCCTTGCTCAGGGGTGCTTCAGTCATGTCCTGTCGGTTCAGGGAATCAAAGCAGTGACCTTCTGGTCACAAGGCTGGTTTCCTAACCTCCAGCCCACGACTGCCCCGGATGATTGTTCCAGACATCCACCTACATGAGCTCCCTCACTCCCAGAAAGTTATTACATGGAGCGGTTATGACGGTTATAGTTTGACAGTTCTGGCCCATAAAAGGTACATGTAGGCCACTACAAGCCAAAGTAACACCGCATGAACATGTCCTTATTTCAGATTTCCCACTATTTCAACACCAGCAACATTCCATATATGACCCCATGGAGGTGTAGATTCTGGTTCACTGGTGGTCTATATGTGTGCTGTAGACATGGTGACCCCTGGTTCCCATCACCACCACTGTAAAGAACATCTAAACCTGTACGTTTCTCTATACTGAACCTTTGCAATTACTTGATTTGGATTAACTGATGCACTATACATTAATTAATTTATCAATTAAACAAACACACACACACACACGCAAGTAAATGCAATTAACCAAGCTGCTGTATTCTACTAGACCTAGTCCACTGACTGAATACTTGAGGAATCTATTTCTGGCCTATTGCTAAAGTGTACACATCAGGGAAAACAGAAGTCTGATGCAGTTTTTAAGCATTCTTAAGGTTTCAGACCAGCCACATATGGAAACCAAGCTGCCAAAACAGACTGATGTCAGCAAGAAAAATGTCTGTTTAGTTCACAGGGATAAAGAGAGGCTGGAAAACAGTCCTGTAAAAATGAATTATGACTGTTTTCTGGGCAACAAACCATACAGACTCTTTATACACGTCCTGGACACTTTATAAGCCCAGATAATGGCAGGGTGCTTCTGGCCTGTACGTGTGTGTGATGTATAGTATAATGATGTCAGCAGGAAGTTTAGCTCAGTGTGTGTGTGTGGGGGGGTGTTTGTGTGTGCATGTGTGTGTGTGTGTTGGGTGTACTTGGTTTGTAGTGAGTGTGTGTGGTGTAATTATAGCAGCAGACGGTTCAGTTCAGTGTGTTTAGGCATGCTGTGTGTGTGTGTGTGTGTGCTGTAGGCAGTTTAGTGAAGCATGTGTAATTCTCTCTACTGATCTGCCTCAGGGCTGCAGCACCACCTGCTGGGCGTTCTGTCTGATTGCACACAGTCAACACTGTAAAACATTAAACATGTACTACTGAACACGTACAGGGTAAAAAGAGGACTGATTTTTTTCCCCTCTTTCCTTCAGTGTGTTGTAGCTTTTGTGCATGTAAACGTTCTGCAAGGTTCTAAAGCTCAAAGTACACACCAGTGGAGGAACCTCTCTCCCACAGAAACCACTTTTCTCAGCTGCCCGTAACACCTTATTGATATTCCAGTCATTCTAATAAAACCATTCCAATACTACACAGCACAGTCGTGTACTCTCAGCACCAACCTTACTACTCACTTAAACGGTCTACACAAGGCCTACAGCCAAACGGAACGGTGATCTATAAATCTAAGCATTCTATAGACAGACAGACAGACAGGTACAGGTGATGTCATCTCGTGACACAGTCCTTATTGCCCGCCTACCAGCAAACACAACACGCTCTCACACAACACACAGAGAGCTAAACCAGTAAAAGCTGACCACTCTGAAACCCCCTGCTCCAGTCCAGCTTATGAAGGTGGATCGACCTGCATGTGCTACCAGACTTTCATTATCGGACTCTAGATGAAACTGGTACTGCGGACCCGATGCCATTGTAAGAACAGTCACAGCAGTGTGGTGGCGGAACACGTAACAGGATGCTGCTCTGGCAGTTGGTCAATCAGAACAGACTGGGCGAGCTGATGAATCAGAGCAGACTGGGCTTACTGGGAGGCGGGGCTTAAAGACACAGGCGCTCTAACAGAGCGTTTCAGACAGAGGGTGAATACAGATATACAGTATGCGAGAGATACTGTGTTCTGGGACGCAGCGAATGAAGAAGGCATGAATCTGCCCTCCAGTCGGATTTGTTCAGCTGCATCAGCAGCACACGATCTCCAGCTGAGCACAGACAGGGCCGGGGCAGCGTTACACTGACAGCTCCAGAGACAGAATCAGAGCCAAGCAGTTACTAAATTAAACAGGCTATTTTTATAGGGGGAATGTGAGAGCGGGGGAAACAAACAGCCAAACAAACAACCTCATAAACACTCCGCAGATCTGAGACAACAACAACTACAGCAGAATCTGATCAGCAGCTCAATAATTAAACCATTCTAATACTACCAGAGTCATGTACTCTCAGCTCCAACCTCATTACTCGTTACACAGGCACGATAGATAGATAGATAGACAGACAGACAGACAGACAGACAAACAGGTAAAACAGAGAGACAGACAGACAGTTGGACAGATGGAGAGACAGAGACACAAACAGATAGAAAGACTGACAGTAATACAGACAGACAGATCGATAAACAGACAGTTAAGATGGATGGATGAAAGGACAGACAGTCTGAACGAACGGATGGACGCACGGAATGACAAATAGCCTGACAGAAAGACAAGACAGACAAATAGAGAGATAGAGACAGCTAGATACAAGAAGTTGGACAGACAGAATGACGGATGGACAGACAGACAGAAAAACAGATAGCTTGGCAAACAGGTACAATAGGTAGACAGACAGACAGACAGACAGACAGACAAAACATGACAGTTAGACAAAGAGAGACAGACACACAGATAGACAGATCGATAAATAGATAGACAGACAGACGGACAGACAGAAAAACAGATAGCTTGACAAACAGGTACAATGGACAGACAGACAGACAGACAGACAGATAAGTGCATGCATGGATGGATGGATGGATAGACAGACAGTTGGATAACAGACTGACAGACAGGTACAAAGAATAGATAAATGAGACAGACAGACAGACAGACAGACAGGTACAGACAGACAGACAGGTACAAAGAACAGATAAATTAGACAGACAAAGAGACAGGTACAGACAGACAGACAGGTACAGACAGGAACAACAGACTGATCCATGTGAACAGTTCGCCGCTGTTATCACTGAAAGCAGCACTAAGAGCGACACACAGGACACACTGAGCTCGTCATGTGGCCAAGCTAAAGTGTCACCCTGACCCAGACTCTGCCCCCTGAGAGGGCCATGCCGGTGATCCCCACCACCGATCTGAGCCTCTGAACTGCCCGGTTATAATGCTGCTCTCAAGAGCAACTAGAGAGCTGAGTGTAGGTAACACAGGAAGTTGCTTCTGGCCCAAACAGACAGAGACCAGAGAAGTAATATCTGAACCAGAGACGGGGAGGCAGTACTGATTAAACCTGATCCTCAATAACATCACCATCCCCGTGTATCAGCTTCCCTCCGGATATAATGTGCTATCGATTGTGCTATTCCTAAAGCAGGAGAGGACATGTCTCACTGTAAGGTGTATCTGGTATGGACAGTAACAGATCTGTATATTCCTGAGTTCCCTAATAAC
>CM067481.1:1689190-1704970 GCA_034552555.1 Semaprochilodus insignis
GAGGAGACCAGTGCTGGACACTTAGAGACCCTACACAGACACAATGTGGACAGTGAGTCATCTAGAGTCTCAGTTAGAGAGTGAATGATAGCTGATGTCTAAATGGAGCTCCATCTGGTCTGTATGTTGTAACAGAGCTCTGCACAGGCAGCAGTGGAGGACAGTGAGAGGATCTTTACTCAGCTGATCTGCTCCATTGAGAAAAAGCGCTCTGAGGTAACAGAGCTGATCAGAGCTCAGGAGAAGACTGAACTGAGTCGAGCTGAAGAACTCCTGGAGCAACTGGAGCAGGAGACTGCTGATCTAAAGAGGAGAGACACTGAGCTGGAGCAGCTGGAGCACACAGAGGATCACATCCAGTTCCTCCAGGTAACACTCACTGACTGATCTACAGAGAGAGCTGAACCTCAGAGCTCAGACCTTTAAGACTTTACTCTAGTACATTGTTCTCTCTCTCCATTGTGTGTTTCTCTCTCTGTAGAGTTTCCAGTCTCTCCGTGTCTCTTCTGGATCTGAGGACTCACCCAGCATCACTGCCCATCAACATCTCTCATTTGATGGAGTGAGGAAATCTCTCTCTGATCTGAAAGAGAGACTAGAGGAATTCTGCAAGCAGGAGTTCAGTAAAATCCCTCCACATGGTAAGAAACAACCTATGGAATTCTTTACCTCATGAATAAAAGACAAAGATTCGCAACCCAGAGACTCAACTCAGACTCGCAACCCAGAGACTTAACTCAGACTCGCAACCCAGAGACTCAACACAGACTCGCAACCCAGAGACTCAACTCAGACCCCGGAGACTCAACTCAAAGTCGCAACCCAGAGACTCTACACAGATTCGCACCCCAGAGACTCAACTCAGACTCGGACCCCGGAGACTCAACTCAGACTATCACCTCAGAGACTCAACTCAGACTTGCACCTTGGAGACTCAACTCAGACTCGCACCCCAGAGACTCGACCCAGACTCGCACTTCAGACACTCAACTCAGACTCGCACCCCAGACTCAACTCAGACTTGCACCCCAGAGACTCCACTCAGATTCACACCCCAAAGACTCAACTCAGACTAGAGAACAGCTACAACCATGTGCAAGTGTGACGATAACAGTGTGATGTTAGCATTTGATTTTTTTATTCCAGCATTTAATTTTTAATTTAATATTTTTCTAAAGCACCTTGTATCATCATTGAGCTAAACAATGGTATCTCTATTGAGATATTGCAGACATATGCTGCCATGAAGAAGGAAGTCCAAGCTATTTCAGCAAGACAAAGTCAGTCCTCATTCTGCATGTGCTACAACATGCCTTTGTAGACATAGAGTGTGTGTGATTGACTGACTACTGTAGACAGTATGTATGCCGCATCATGAACAGGAGAACCAGTTGAGGACCACAGACTGTTGAGCTGCTGAGGTCTTGGAAATGGGCAAAATTACAGCTGCAAAACTGCAATAATCGTTTGTTCCCAGACCATTAAAAAGTGTAATAAAAAGAAAATGCGATGTAACACAGGGGTAAACACGCCTCTGTCCCAGTTGTTTTTAAGTGTGTTGCAGGCATTGAATTCTACATTTGTTTGTGTTTTCAACATACCAAAAGTTGGTCAATAAAAAACACAGGAAATTTTCTCTGCACTTTGTCAGGTAATAAAGGGTCAAGAGAATTAACAACTCACAGATTCTTGCTTTTATTGCATGGTGGATATTTCCAGAAATGGGGTTTGCATATTCATAACCTTTATATATTCAAGTCAGGTTTCTTTTTCTCCTCAGTTGCAGCAGTTCAATTGATTTCATCCTCAGAGCCAAAAACCAGAGAAGATTTTCTGAAGTGTAAGTACACAAAACACATTCCCCAATCATTTACATGCCAGTTTTATCTTGATGGAAAACTTTAGACAGCCTCGGAATTATTACATTTCTATGTATTTACCCTCACTGGTCACTTTATTATCTACACTACACTACACTAGAGGTGACAAACAATTAAAAGAATTAATTTTAATTAATAGCATTTGACCCTAAAGATATGTTTTTCACTTGCGGCTCGTTGATTTTATCTATAGTACCCAGCCGATTACTGCTAGAAGAAAAGTACACCTTGCACTCATGCACCACTGAGATTCACTTAGATATCCTTTAGTACATAATAAAATCCATTTCTAGTGCATTAAAATATACTTAATTTTTACCTGTAAATTAGCAATCTTGTAAAGTACTATTAAAGTACTTGCTGAGGTTAAACTATGTTTAATATTGAAATGTGGACAAATAATACTTAATATATTTTTACCTGGGTGTCCAGCATAATCTGTCTCCGCCATCCTTCAGTACAAATGTTAATAATATCTCTAATATTAACACGACAATCTGCGCTCATTGTCCATTCACTAATCCACACTCACTAATCTACACTCACTAATCTACATACACTGTGCCCCCACTAATCTACACTCGCTGTCCACTCGCTAATCTACACACACTAATCTACGTACACTGTCCACTCACTAATCTACACACACTAATCTACGTACACTGTCCGCTCACTAATCTACACTCACTGTCCACTCACTAATCTACACACACTAATCTACACACACTGTCCGCTCACTAATNCACTGTCCACTCACTAATCTACACACACTAATCTACACACACTGTCCGCTCACTAGTCTACACACACTGCCCACTCTCTAATCTACACACACTAATCTACACACACTGTCCACTCACTAATCTACACTCACTGTCCACTCACTAATCTACACACACTAATCTACACACACTGTCCACTCATTAATCTGTGCTCACTGAAGAAGTTGAAACTGCAGTGTCAGATCTACTTCTACTTGAAGGGTAAAGTGTGTGTGGCTGTCAAACTCCAGAGCAATAGATAGACTACAGTTTGTACTATGTACCGTGGACTACATAATGCACCTAAATTGTAAATGGACCTGATTAAAATGGACAGCAAGTGTAGATCCAAGGCAGGTATATCTTATGAAGTTCCCAGTGAGTGTATGTAAAGTAGGAAACTTTGGCAACTTCATTAAGCACATACATACCTGCTGTGAATTAAATGTTCTTTTCCTTTCTGTGTTAGATTACTGTCGGCTGACTCTGGATCCCAACACAGCACAGCAGAACCTCAGACTGTCTGAGAAGAACAGAGTGGCGACGTTCAGTGCAACAAACCAGCGTTACCCTGATCATCCAGAGAGATTTGACTCCTCTTACCCATCTCAGGTGTTGAGTAAGGAGAGTGTGAGTGGACGCTCTTACTGGGAGGTTGAGTGGAGCAATAGTTGCGTGCCATTCCTGTTCATATCAGTCTCATATAAAGGGATCAGCAGGACAGGACGTGGTGATGAGAGCTGGTTTGGTCACAACGATCACTCCTGGAGTCTGCGGTGTCCTCCCTTTCTCTCTTTCTGTCACAACAACATTTTGGCTAATGTCAGAGGTGGATCATCCTCCAGAATAGGAGTGTATGTGGATCACAGTGCAGGAACTCTGTCCTTCTACAGCGTCTCTGACACAATGACCCTCCTACACACAGTCCACACCACATTCACTCAGCCACTCTATGCTGGATTTGGGTTTTTAAATATAGGGTTGGGTGAAGGGGAAGCTATGAGGTTGTGTGATCCAGAATGACTATTTTATGTGGTTCCCTTGGCGGTAGATCGAGAAGTTATTTACATAGGCTGGGCTTGGCCTTTAGGATATAAATGAGCAGGTACCATTGCAGACCTCTTCAATAAAACATTATTTGAATTATATAAGATAACATACACTCATAATCAAGAATAGCTGTACCCGGAGGGAAGTGTGGGATTGCAATGTTATTACCCACATTTAGTGTGTTTAGATTAGGGAGTGGACGACGAGTGTGGATTGTCGCGTTAATATTAGAGATATTATTGCAATTTTTGTTAGAAGCCCATTAGGCTCTTACCCTACGTTTACGCTAGCAGGCGACATGTCACTTGCATCACCCAAGTTTGTCTCTTGTGGGCGCGTTTGAGGCCATTCACGTTGTGGCTTGTGGGTCCAGGAAAGTTAGCTAGTTTTGAATGCACATATTTGTATGGAATTTGTATGGAAAGTGCTTTCATTCGTGGCTAGCTTTATTAGCCAGTATGCAGGATACCACTGTTGGTTCAGTTCCCCAGCCAGGCATCTGGGGACTTTTCTACATCTCTCTGTGTCTGTGTGGGTTTCATCCAGGTGCTCCAGTTTTCTTCCACAGTCCAAAGACATGCAGTTACAGTAGTTGGAGATGCTATATTTCCCCGCTAGGTGCGAGTGTGTATCTGCCCTGTGACTGACTGGTGGCCTGTCTATGGTGTTTCCGGCCATGCAGCTTGAGTGAATGAATGATTGTATAATATTACATATACACCGATCAGCCATAACAAACCATATTAAACCACCTCCTTGTATCTACACTCCTTATCTATTTATCAGCTCCACTGACCATATAGGAGCATATTGTAGTCCATCTGTATCTCTGTATACTGTATTACCCTGTTCTTCAGTGGTCAGGACCCCCACAGGACCACCACAGAGCATATATTATGTGGGTGGTGGATCATTCTCAGCAGTCACCTCAGTGTCACTGCTGGACTGAGAATCATCCATCAACCAACACTATCCAGCCAACAGCGTCCTGGGGCCACTGATGAGGGACCAGAAGATGACCAACACTGCAATGTGCAGCAGCAGATGAGTTATCGTCTCTGACTGTACATCTACAAGGTGGAGCAGCAAGGTAGGAGTGTCTAATACAGTGGACAGTGAGTGGACACAGTGTTTAAACACTCCAGCAGCACTGCTGTGTCTGATCCACTCACACCAGCACAACACACACTAACACACCACCACCACGTCAGTGTCACTGCAGTGCTGAGAACAATCCACCACCCACATAATACCTGCTCTGTGGTGGTCCTATGGGGGTCCTGACCATTGAAGAACAGGGTAATAAAGTATAGCTTATTTTGGATATAGTAATGTAAATCTGTCCTTGCTGTGTACCTGCTTTGTGTTAAAACGTGATTTGTTTTTTATTATCATCATTATTATTAAATTAATATTACAATTATTGAATAGTTTATTTAGTTGTTTGTGCAGACATCCAAGCATGTCCAAGACACGTTTCATTCATATGTAGATTTTTTCAAACCAAATGTCTAGTATACTGGACACTGAATTTTTTATGTTTCCCAACAAATAAGAAAATAAATGATGTAATATGCTTATTGGTAAACTGTGTGTCACTGTGTGTGTTGTGTCCAGTCTGGGAACTGCGGAGGATGAATATAGCATGTAGCCCACGAGATTGGAGTCATGCTCTGTTAAACAGTCACTAATTGTTTGCTTCTCTCCACCCCTTTTATGACATCAAATACAGAACTAGAACATCACTAACCTTAGAGCGAGCTCAGAGTACTCCTCCCTCTCTCTCAGTCAGTCTGTGAGAGCAGGAAAATGGCAGAGGCCAGCATTTCAGTAGATCAGGACCAGTTCATCTGTCCAGTCTGTCTGGATCTGCTGAAGGACCCAGTAACGACTCCCTGTGGACACAGTTACTGTATGGTGTGTATTAATGACTGCTGGGATCAGGAGGATCAGAGGGGGGTCTACAGCTGCCCCCAGTGCAGAGAGACCTTCACTCCAAGGCCTGTTCTACGGAGGAACAACATGCTGGCTGAAGTGGTGGAGAAACTGAAGAAGACAGAACTCCAAGCTGCTCCTCCTGCTCCCTGTTACGCTGGACCTGGAGATGTGGAGTGTGATTTCTGCACTGGGAGAAAACGCAAAGCCAGCATGTTCTGTGTGATGTGTCAGGCTTCTTACTGTGACACTCATCTCGAGCCTCACTATGACGTTCCTGCTCTGAAAAGGCACAAAATGATCACAGCCTCCACACAGCTGCAGGAGAAGATCTGCTCTCGGCATCACAAACTGATCGAGATCTACTGCCGGACTGACCAGACGTGCATCTGCTATTTGTGTACGATGGACGAACACAGAGGCCACGATACAGTAGCGGCTTCAGCAGAGAGAACCCAGAAACAGGTGAGGATGACTCGCTCCTAATCAGATCTGTTTGCTTGGTTTTCTAATCTGCAGTCAGGAGCTTATTGCGAGCTAAAGACGTGTTATCGTTTAAAGGGCAGGTCTAATGACGTTTATCAGGCCTGGCTGTAAAGTTGTCAGACTGCACCCGTCATCTGTCATTGCTACAGCTTTATCATGATCATAAAGTGAACCCATTACCTCATTGAACAGCTGGTTAACAGCTGTATTTCAATGTATTGTACACAGGAGCAACTAAGAAAGGTGCAGCTAGAATCCAAGCGAAGACTCCAGGAGAAGGAGAAGAAGCTGAAGGAGGTGAAACAGGCTGTGAAGACTCTTAAGGTGAGCAGTGAGCAGAGATCTGCTGGAGCAGCTATTTCACAGCTCAGTCAGACTCTCCTCCAGTCAGACAGTGAGGAGACCAGTGCTGGACACTTAGAGACCCTACACAGACACAATGTGGACAGTGAGTCATCTAGAGTCTCAGTGAGAGAGTGAATGATAGCTGATGTTTAAATGGAGCTCCATCTGGTCTGTATGTTGTAACAGAGCTCTGCACAGGCAGCAGTGGAGGACAGTGAGAGGATCTTTACTCAGCTGATCCGCTACATTGAGAAGAAGTGCTCTGAGGTAACAGAGCTGATCAGAACTCAGGAGAAGGCTGAACTGAGTCAAGCTGAAGAACTCCTGGAGCAGCTGGAGCAGGAGATTGCTGATCTAAAGAGGAGAGACACTGAGCTGGAGCAGCTGGAGCACACAGAGGATCACATCCAGTTCCTCCAGGTAACACTCACTGACTGATCTACAGAGAGAGCTGAAACTCAGAGAGGTTCTAACTTCCTCTTTTGTTTAATCCCAGTTTGAATTTCCGCATGATTTAGAAAAGAAGAGAGGATTGCTAGCTGCTGATTGCTAACTGACTACTAGCTGATTGCTTTGGCTATCAAGTGGTAGGCTAGGTTGCTAGTGAGCCAGTCATTGAACTGGTGAAAGGTGAAACTCCACAGTGGGCTCAAAAACATACCTATATGGCTATATGGCACATAAAACATACCTGCCTATAATCAAACATGTGTCTTTGGGCTGGTTAGGCCTGAGATCATTTACGCCTGTACACGTAACTCTCACATGTTTCTCTCTCTGTAGAGTTTCCAGTCCAGTTTCCAGTGCCTCTTCTGGATGTAAGGACCCATTACTGGCAGCCAGCATCACCGTCTATCAACATCCCTCATTTGATGGAGTGAGGAGATCTCTCTCTGATCTGAAAGAGAGACTAGAGGAATTCTGCAAGCAGGAAATCAGTAAAATCCCTCCACATGGTATGTTAGAAAAGGCCATGTAGGTCACTATGGGGTGTTGCTTTCCCAAGGTACATAGGCTTTGTGTAATTATGGAGCTCTTTACAGGAAAGATGACACATAAGCATATTTCAATTGTACATTTATTCATTCATCTTCTAAGCCACTTATCCTTCTGGGTCTGGTTTGTTTCCTTTTTGAAAGTGACAAATTGCATGTAGTTGGAACATTTTTTTTCTTCATCAACATTGTGTGTGTGTGTGTGTGTGTGTGTTTGTGTCTTCACAGTTGCAGCAGTTCAGATGATTGTACCCTCAGAGCCAAAAACCAGAGAGGAGTTTCTACAGTGTATGTACATGATACACATGAAAATCTGCTATTTGAAAATCTGAAAATTGCCTTAGTTTTAAATTGGGCAATATTTATCTGAAAGTAAGTTCAGTAACAGTAGGGTGGTGTTCATAAGGCTACATGACACTTACGTAAGCCCTTCATGACAACTGACGTACACTTATTCCAATAGGCATCATTTGTCATAAAGTTTGCTGTGCCAGGCGCCCATAACATGGTCCATTAGAGTGGCCAGATGTTGCGGGATAGCAGTGCCTGAACTGCTGACGGCAGCCATGAGAGATGGCAGGTGGAAGCCGTCACAGAAAACAAGAGGAGGCTGACAGCCGGAAAATGACGACAGCAGTGGGTGGGATGAGGATGGCACCTATGTCCCAAGCCTCTCCTCTCATATGCCACCTCCTGTTCCACTGGGACTGAATGCCAGACATAATACTGCTGCCTCACTGTGGAACAAGAGGCAGGATTTGTGCAATGCCTTCCCACCGTTTCTCCCTCATTGGTGGCTGGTACAGCTGCTTTTTCCAAATATGAGGTCTGTCTAAAGTAAGATCCCTGGACAAAAACGAGTCCCCTCTGTGATGTTCTGGGGGTGTTTTAATTATGTGGAAACGGGTTCTTTGGTTGAGGTGACAGTAAACTTGGACAACCAGGTTCTGCCTTTTGCTCATCATCTTACCGAGGAACATAACATTCCTACCCCTGTATTCCAAGATAACAGTTCTTGCATTCATGTGACTGACTGGCATGATGAACATTCAGAATTCACCCATCTTGACTGGCCTGCAGAATCCCCAGATTTCAATCCTCCTGAAAATCTGAGGGACTACCTGGAACATTGAGTAAAACACCAGGGAAGGTATCCACCAAATCTGGCCCAATTATTTGATGCAAGAGTGGGTGAACATTGACGTGGCCTACATCCAGTTATCATAACTTTGTAGCGCAGTGTATGTTACAGTGATATAATGATTGCCATGTTGGGCTGGTTGAACAAAAGTAATTAAGGAGGCATGGAATTTGGGGAAAAGGACCATGCTTGATCAAATGCCCTATCAATTCCCATCTCTACCTTATGTTTACTTGAACTCCAGCCCAAGTTCTCAAGAGTCCAGAAAAAAATGTCCCCTGACAGTTTCATGTCAACGTGACATCAATTATCAGTTGGGATAAGCTTTTGTTCATGCAGGTTGGTCCGTTGTCCTGATGACCTTATGTAGGTGTTGTGTAGTTTTATGAACACTGCCCTAAAATTAAGTGTTACCGAAAATTCCTTAAACTAAAACTTGGGTTTGGTTTTTTAGATTACTGTCACCTGACTCTGGACCCCAACACGGTGCACCATTACCTCAGTCTGCATGAGGAGAACAGAGTGGTGACAAACTGTAGGAAAAGTCAACAGTACCCTGATCATCCAGAGAGATTTGACTACTGGAAGCAGGTGTTGAGTAAGGAGAGTTTGAGTGGACGCTGTTACTGGGAGGTCGAGTGGAGCAGCAGAGGATACGAGGTGTCCATATCAGTGTCGTATAAAGGGATCAGCAGGAAAGGACGGGGCGATAAGTCTTTGTTTGGGCACAACGGTCAGTCCTGGAGTCTGCTGTGTTCTCCCTCTCTCTCTTTCTGTCACAACAACATTCAGACGAAGATCTCAGCCTCATCCTCCTCCAGAATAGGAGTGTATGTGGATCACAGTGCAGGAACTCTGTCCTTCTACAGCGTCTCTGACACAATGACCCTCCTACACACAGTCCACACCACATTCACTCAGCCACTCTACGCTGGGATTGGGGTTGATACGGGATCAAGTCTGAAATTATGTGCTCCAAAATAATGTGTCTTTAAAATACCAGTAAATAAATAATTCATACATACCGCCATTTGTAAGGTCAGGCAAACAAGATTTGACCATTCCAGTTTGAGATTCCAATGCACCCAGTCTGTATGGGGGTGGTGTTGGGGGGACGGTATACGGCCAAGGCTTTGTGCAGGCTGCTGGAGTTCCTGCACACCAAACTCATCAAATCATATCTTTATTGGCCTGAGTAATCCAGCTGTTCCTGTCAGACCTGAATGGTCTATGAACTTCTTCAGGATCGGAGTGATCCTCATGTTCCTGTAGGGCTTGAGTGAACCATAGACTTGTTCAAGATCTGAGAGATCCATATGTTCCTGAAATCTGCAGGACCCAAGTGAACCACAGACTTGTTCAGGATCTGAGTTATCCCTTTGTTCTTGCAGGATCTAAGCGAACTGTAGATTTGTTCAGGATCTGAGAGACCCATATGTTCCTGCAGAATCAGAGCGAACCATAAACTTGTCCAAGATCTAAACGACCCATTTATTCCTGCAGGACCCAAGTGAACCATAAACTTGTTCAGGTTCGGAGTGATCCGTACATTCCTACTTCTGCTCACTCCAAGAGCATCTTGAGTGGTGGAAAGCAGCACCAATGTTAACTCCTGTTCTGCTTCTGTTTATATCACTTCTTTCATTTGCTGCCAAATGTGCTTTCTTGCTGGGATTGGGCAGTGGAGTGCCTCTTGAGGTACAAAGTGGTATTATGGGAGAGGGGCTACCTGATTAGCATGCTAACTTTAGTAGATATCGCTGCAACATACATATTTTAACTGTAAATGTTACACATTGCACCTTTAAAGTGACAGTAACACCAAAAACCACCAAAGAACAAAGAGACAGTGGGACTTTGTGAAATGGCTTTTATTTGTCTCTGTGATTTGTTGCTATGAATGAGCCTTGTTCTCCAAATCCAGGCCATCTCCTCCTCCAGCTACTCAGTGGAAGAATAACAATTCTAGCAGTGAGAAATAAAGCATCTTTTCCAGCCTGAACTCTGAGCTTTCTTCTCTGTTGCATCAGACAAAATACAGTAAATCCCTTTCCTTCCCATTCCCATTAATATGTATTCTATGCACCATAGATATATAATCAGGAAAAACCGTCCTGCATTTTGTTGTGAAAACCAGGAAAGGAAATGCCTGATGTTACTCATCTGTACATTATCATGCAGTATTATCAGATTCCTATCAGAAACCATGTACTTATTAAGCTCCAAATCTGGCCACAAAGCAGTAGAACAGTCCAAATAAAAAGTAATATGACTGTACTTATTAAATTTGATCAAATAAAATAATGTCTGAAGATTTTTCCAGCCACCAGGTCCCTGGACTTAAATTAAACACAAATACCGAAACATTATTAATATAGATTTGAATGAGTACAAAGGATAATTCAGACAAAGCATGTAAAGACCAGTATTTGCAAACAAAGGCTCTGAGAGGATAAGCTTGATGGTTGAAAAGGACATTCAGTTCAAAGAAAAGCAGCATTTGCATGACCAGCGAAGCTCCAATTCTGCAGAATTTATACAGTCATATATACAGTCATATGAAGAGGTTTGAACAACCGGTCAAAATGAAGTTAACACCTCCTCTACAGAGAACACACTTAACTAGAAAAGTGGCGGCTTACAGAATGGTTAAACAGCCTAAATCCTTCCCACTTCCTGCTAGACTGTGTTTGCTATGGGAGAACGAGGGATGAAAAAAAACGACAACTAGAGGAGTGTGGGTCAGTATGGCTGTGGATTTAGAGTTTGGGGATCTGCCCTGAGTGAGTACATGCAGGTTGGTGGCTGTAAGTCAAAGGATACAATAGGGGGGTGAAAATAAATGGGACTCTATATGGGTGGACAGAGGGATAGACTAAAAAGACACACAGACGAGTGCAGGTCAAACCAATATTGAATATTTGTGCTTGGGGGTCTGCTACGGTTTCTGCCAGTCGAGCAGAAGTATAGTAGTGTGCTTTTCCGTCCCCTACAACCATACCGATATTTTTCCTCTCCAGTGGGCTGAGGATGTGTAAACCAGTGGTGGACGAAGTACACAAGCCATGTAGCTCAGTTAAAGCAGAGGTCCCCCATGGTAAAATACTCCTCCAGTGTCAGTGTCAGTTCCTCCCTTTAGACCTCCACTGGAGTAACAGTACTAAAGTATTTACCTTCAAATGTACTGAAGTATGGAGAGTAACAGGAGCATGATTTATTATGGCTCTAATGTCCTATTATCATTTCTGGAACAAGACTCTTAATCAGCTCAGTGTAGGTGAAGAGACTCTAGTGTCTCTCAGTCCACCAGTCTTTAATAGAAGCTCATTCATTAGTCTGACACTGACGTCTATTCAAATCATCATCAGCACAGAACGCTAAAGGAGAACAGGTTCCATTAGCTAGAACCAAGCTCTGTCCAACAGGTCAATACAAGTTCAAAACAGAGTGACCGCTGTGCCTTGATCAGTGGGCTTGCTTCATGCTTAAAATGTAGCAGAGTTAAAGTAAAAAGACCCCCAGAATGGAAATACTCCAGTACAGATACACCAACACGACTTACAGCACGCCAACATACGCTAACGCTTACTTATTTAAGATCAACAACACATAATTTTGACCAGGGCTGTACAAACCATCACATACTACTGTATATGAATGTTTACTGATAAAAAGGTAGCAACTTAAAAATGCTGTGCACAGGTATGATTCTCATTATGAATGCCTTCCATCCCTCTCATTCTAATAGGCCATAAGAGCTTCAGCATTCATCAGTTTCCAACCAAAGACACTCAAACTTCAGTCTACGACTGTCTTCAAATGAACAAATGTGGTTCGTATCACTTTACAGCAAAATGAATTCATTCTTGGTTTCCACTATCAAATTCCTTGTTCAGAAGCCTGTGGGGGATTTACTAACACATAGTCTTTGGCGCCCTCTAGTGTAGAATCTGAGCTCATTCTGAAGCTCGGCTGCCATGACTCCCTCTGAGAACATTGAGTGGAACCTGAGTAACGAATGGCTAGCGGTTAGAGGATGGGCATCTGCTCGTAAAGCTGCAGGTCGAGGCGAACTCTGACCTCTCCTGTGGGAACCTCATGGAGCAGCAGCCGCCTGGTCAGCGGCCCTTTCCCTTCCTGGTCCTTCTTTATGGTTGCCACGGGAACCTCGGTACGACCCAGAAAGTCTGAAATTGTGGCATATTATAGTCAATGATGGAACGATAATGTTAGCCCAATAAACTGACTGCACAGTCGCTCGGTTAGTTCAGTTTAACGTCAAGTCTGGATTTACATGGTGCAACTTTCATGCAACCGCATACCATGTGCACTAGTGTTGCCTAATGTGGACTAATTTCATGAAACAGCCAATCAAAAGTGTCATAGGATCAAAAATATGGCATGTGCAAAAGTTATGGCACATTATGTATTTTATGTTTGACTACTTTTTCAATATGTTGAAGCAAATAAAAAGAAACGGTGCACTAAAATGTATAGAAACATGCCAAATTCATGTTCAACTAAAGTTGAAATTGCGTCTTTGACCTGTAGGGGTTAAAACCCTTTGCTGTGTACTTGCCATCAGGGGAGAACTGGTCACGCTCGAAGATGGTGATGCACAGGACGTCCTGGTACAGGTCTTTAATGAAGAACTGGCAGTTGAAGTTCCATTTGGGGTTGACCGTGTCATTCTGAGGCCGAGATGTGTAACACTGTGCCCCCATAGACAGCTCACAGTACGGGTTACTCTTACCTACAACACACATACATGAAATGATTTAACGGCAGAATGCTGCAGATCGTGTGTTATCACTGAAGACCCAATCACAGCCAGAATGTCACATTCTCCATCAATACACGAGCACAGGAACACATCCACCATCAGGCTGAAATACCACGTCACCATGCAAAGAACTATGTAAGCATGAAATGGTTCTATACGGAACCCTGAGAACACATTCTCCATCAATACACGAGCACAGGAACACATTCTTCATCAATCTGAAGAATCATTTCACCATGCAAAGAACCACTGAAAGCATGAAATGGCTCTTTATAGAACCATAAGAACACGTTTTCCATCAGTACAGATTTAAGAGGGACCATTCAGCATTCCACACTCAGTAGATGTGCTGGTCTTCTTGGCAAAGCTTATAAAATCAGGTTTGGGTCGGGTAGAGTATTTAGTTGTACGTCTGTAGATGGTGTGTTTCGCTCACCGTTAGGCTTACAGGGTTTCAGCTCAACAGCCTCCTGAACTGTTACCAACAGACGTCCGATCCCACTTGTCTTCTGAGAGCGAGCTGGAATACAGATAAAAGCGATCGGAAATTTGGCCTTCTATATAAACACCGCATATACGATCAGAATCACAGAACACAGGCTGAAAAGACATATACGACAGCTCATTCCAACCTTGGTACGCCTTCTCTCTCTTCAGCTTCTCCGTCTCTATGAAATGCTCCGAGGCTGCTTTGATTCGCTGGACCCACGTGGTCCTGATTAAACAGCAGAGATCAAAATGACAGCGTTCAGTATTGGAAGAGGCTTGATGACACAGTGAAGCTCCCTTTATGGATTCATGGTTTCTGTTCTATACTCAGAATCCGGGCTAGTTCAATCCAGGCTAGTTTTAGCCTAAACTTCAGGTTTACAACTTGATGTATCAGCTTAATAGATACAGCTATACAGCCTAATGAATTTGACCACAAATATTGTATTTAGATCTGTTTATTTAGAAGATCACTAATGACCCTCCAGAAGCCTGTTTTTAGAACCATGCTCGCTGTGCATTTCACCCCAGCCACCGCTCGCCAGTCTCTCTGTAGGTCACTTGAGGTCATCTTACGGTGGTTAAGTGACATTGGAATGAGGTGGCGCTCATCACGGTCAGTAGAGAGTGGTTTTGGCCCTCTGCCAGTCTGTAGCTGTGTTGTCCTGTGTGTTTGCTGCTTGACCTTGTTCTTATGAACCAGACGCTCACTGTATCTGCCAGTAAAGCTAGAACCCAACCTTCTGTTCCTCACTAAGAACCTGCTGTACATGTGGAGATGCTGATTTAAGAAGAGACTGGAGTGGTAGCTGTATGTAGCTGCTGTGATCAGTGCTGAGCCATTGGGTTTCTTGTTTGTAGCGCTGCTTCGTACTGTAGCGCTGATTCTCTTATCTGTGTTTACATATGTGCACCAGAGAGCACTGTGCTTTCCTATTGGTCAATGTCAAAGAACATGTCAGAGGAAACTTCAAACTAGCCGGAAAAATACAAAAACATCTCATATGCTAGACCTCACGTCGGGGTGTGCCAGACGCCATATTGCTGTTCTTTAGTTATGTCACTACATAACTAGTTTCTTATTACAGAAGCTCATGTCCAGGCCCAATGACGGAAATTTATTTAGTTTCCCACTAGTGCCGTGTGAAGTGTGGGTAGTACCTCTCATTGATGCTGTCAGCTTTCAGTGTGTACACACGGTCGATGTGTGAGATATGAAAGATCGGGTCATCACTGGAGGGGTCAGATGGCATTTTAACCAGCACTTCGTTTAAGAACACGGGCTATAGAGAAAGAGGAAACACACAGATCGTCTTTTGATGATATATATTAAATCTGAAAATACTAACTGTGTTGTATTTGGAAGATTATGGAACTCTTGCTAGGTGTTAGTCCTCATAACTACTGCAGCCATCCAGACATGACTTAGTTAGCTAGCTAGTCTTCTAAACAACTCTGATATTGACAGAAATTTTATTGATGAATTACATAAAACAAGAAAGCATGAATGATTCCACCTGTAATGTGTGCTGTACTCATGTATTTAATTGTTTCAACTAGTTACACTCTGTAGTTCTACAGGTACAGATTGTAGTCCATCTGTTTCTCTGTATACTGTATTACCCTGTTCTTCAGTGGTCAGGACCCCCACAGGACCACCACAGAGCAGGTATTATGTGGGTGGTGGATCATTCTCAGCACTGCAGTTACACTGACGTGGTGGTGGTGTGTTAGTGTGTGTGGTGCTGGTGTGAGTGGATCAGACACAGCAGTGCTGCTGGAGTGTTTAAACACTGTGTCCACTCACTGTCCACTCTGTTAGACACTCCTACCTTGCTGGTCCACCTTGTAGATGTACAGTCAGAGGTGATAGCTCATCTGCTGCTGCACATTGCAGTGTTGGTCATCCTCTAGT
>CM067481.1:1705470-1726187 GCA_034552555.1 Semaprochilodus insignis
CAAAATTATTGTTCAATGACCAATACAGAAACAATAAGAACTTTTTTTAAATGATTAATTTATTCTTTTTAAATACAGTCTAGGGATTACCTAAGTAAAAAATATTGGGCAAAAACATGAAAATGAGGAGACACTCTACCAAGTACTCAAATGGGAACCACAACAGTCACTGTGGTGTTGTGATGGCTCAAAACCTGAAGGTTTAAAATGTTTTGATGATGCATCCTATCTATTAATTTCAGATAAACAAGGCTTGCAAATGTGTCTTTGTCAGAAATGTTGAAATACTTCCATACCACTGACATGACCGCTGGGATTATGATGAGCAATTAATTGTTGTTTTACTCATTAAATATACACCTGGTAATAAATAGGCATTAAAAATATTACTCACATACCTTTAGAGAGCTGTAATATTGTAAAATATGTTTTTTGAGATGGTAACTGATGGCTGTGCACTATGTGTGATGCACAACATAATTTAGATGCATCTGCAAAAACTAAGGGTATAATTAGCCTCAACTTTTAAGTGTTCTTAATATTTATTCAGTAATATTAACTTTGGGGGAAAATATTAAAACCTTTTTAATTCTTGTCTCTTACCCTTTCCGTCTTTCCCTGTATACAAGTACAACTACGATGAACATGATCCGAGAACTACTGGAGATGACAGGAACAACGCTTCCAACAGTGAAGATGAAAAAAAAAGAACTGGGCAATGAAGACTTAGAGAAGCACGCTGAAGAGGTATTTACATATTACACCTACTGCTCAGTACTATGTCAGCATTTTTTGCTTTCTTGCTTGACCATTCTTATTCACATTGCTAATGGCTGTTTATTAAAAATGTAATTGTGTAAATATCTCATGAAAGCACCATATGTCTTCCTTACAATATTATCACAATATTGATGCTGAGGTATTCACTCAGACATATTGTAATACTCAATTTTGTGCATATCACCCAGGCCTCATAGAGAGCATTATTTATCTTATAACCGTAAATTACTCTTGTTCTTTAATACTGTACTATACATTTCTTACGCACGTTTGTCCTCAAGTCAAATAAACTTTTACCTTATTTTTATTGTTTCGCTTATGACAATTTCCTGCATATAAACAGTGTCTGTCACCCATTAGTGATTAACAGTTTAATCCAAACATTACCCTAGTCTATTAAGTCTATTAAGCGTGGTACAAGAAAAACCTGCTATTTTTTAAATGTAACCATTCGCAATTTTTCCCTTGTTAACTTTTAGAAGACAATGAGGATGACCAAATAAGCACAGAAGATGACATGAGTAATGCATCCAACAGTGAAGACGAAGAAGATGAAATGGACAATGAAAACTCCTGCACAACTAAACTGTTTGGTGCTGACATTCAAGAGGTAAATACACAATTATACATTACACAGTTTTTACCTTGGATTAAATCAATATAAATAAACCTATTATTTTAATTTATTCATATTCTCTCAAGTCATCTTTTTCCCTTGTTAACCTGTAGAATGAGGAAAACCTGTCAGATTCTGAAGGGAGCATGCTTGATGCTACCAGGAGCGAAGCTGGAAACGATGTGGACACTGAAGACTTGATGGAGGGCAATACTGGTGGAGAAAACACATCTGAATTGTCAGTGGTAGGTAGTAAATGGTTCAGTGGCATGGTGTTTGGAGTGTAATCGTGCATGTAAAGAAGACCATTACATTTTTGGTAAAAACAACATATTGGACTGATATTCCTGCTTCGTTCTTCGTCACATTTTTACATCTTTGGGTTCTGTCTCTTTCTGTCTCTAGGTTAGTGAAACAGATACTGGTGACACACCCTTGTATCCTGGTGCACCTCTTTCAGAGAAAGTGCACTGATGCTGATGTTCTATGTGCTACGGTATAATTTAACTGGCAAAGCACTTACTCACTTACTGGAAATGTTTAACATAATGTTTCCAGGTCTTATCCCATTTTCAAATTAGCTTTTCCACAAAGAATTTGGAGGTTCATCTAAATTTGAAGTTCACTTTTATTGTTGAAGCTGTTTAAAATACCTTGGCATTAGAGCAGACTGTCCCTCTCAGTGTGACTCTTGTAACACAGTATTTGATGCCAATGCAAACCTAAAGAGTGGCTTCTATTTTCTTGGGTTGCCCCTGTCGGTCTTAATGAAAAAACTAGAACTTTCGGGGTTCTGTCTGACATACAGTCTGGCGAATAGTATCAAAAGTTATGTAATAGTGGAGTTCATCACATGCCTTATAAATGGTTCCCTGTCATCAGATCACGTTCCACATGCATTCAAGACTGCCAGAGTGGTTCCCATCCTGAAGAATCGCTGGCTGGATACCTCAGACATCAGCAGTTACAGACCGAAATCACTTCTTTCTTTTCTCTCAAAAATACTTGAACGTGCAGTTTATAATCAACTCTCCTTCTTTCTCTCCCAGAACCAGCTTCAGGACATCAACCAGTCCAGCTTCAAACCAGCCCATTCAACTGAAACTGTCCTCATTGCAGTGACTGAGAGGCTTCAGACAGCAAGATCAGTCAAACTCTCATCAGTTCTGATTCTGCTAGACCTGTCTGCAGCCTTCGACACAGTGAACCACAAGATCCTCCTGTCAGTCCTCACCAATCTTGGAATCACTGGCACTGCATGGAAGTGGTTTGAGTCCTATCTGGAGTACAGCATGGAAAGGGTCCATGTCTGCTCTGCGCAGGCTCTCCACCGGTGTCCCTCAAGGCTCGGTGTTGGGTCCTCGTCTCTTTTCTCTCTACACACATTCTCTTGACAAAGTAATTACCTCTCATGGCTTGACTGACATCTGTTCATGCATGACAGCTCACCACCTTAAACTCAATCCCAGCAAGACTGAGCTGCTGTTCATCCCCAGCACTACAGGTCCTCACCATGATCTTGCCATCTCATTCGGGAACTCCTTTATCACCCCGACTGAAGATGCAAGAAGCCTTGGTGTGATTTTGGATGGCCAGTTATCATTCTCAGCTCATATTGCGAAACTGACTCGGTCATGCAGATTCCTCCTCTACAACATCCGGAGGATACGACCCTTACCCTCTCAGGAGGCCACCCAGCTGCTGGTCCAGTCTCTGGTCATTTCAAGGCTAGACTACTGCAACTCGCTCCTGGCTGGTCTTCCTCTACGGGCCATCAGACCCTTGCAACTGGTCCAGAATGCAGCAGCTTGACTCATCTTCAATCTTCCCAAGTTCACCCACGTGACTCCACTGCTGCGCTCCCTTCACTGGCTTCCTGAAGCTGCCCGCATCAGATTTTAGAACTCTGACGCTCGCCTACAAAGCCAAGAACAGACCAGCCCCTCCCTACCAATGGCAATGGTTAAGAGTCGATCTGTACCTCGAGCCCTTCGAGCTTCAAGTACAGCTCGACTCGACCTGCCATCCCTGAAGACACATGGAAGACAAGCGTCCAGACTCTTCTCTGTCCTGGCTCACAGATGGTGGAATGAACTCCCACTGGGCGTCCGAACAGCAGAGTCTCTCGCAGTCTTCAAGTGCAGGCTGAAGACCCATCTCTTTGTAAAGCACTGAAGTGAGTGAGCACTAGTAGATGTGCATGTTGAAATACTTTGTTTTTGCACTTCTACTCACCATGACCTTTCTTCTCTCTAGGTATGAGCCCTGGGTTGGGTTGCCAGGTAGTGCACTTATGCTTATATATGTCTGTGTATTGATCTCTATAGGTATCAGCACTGGCCCTTGTTTGGGGGTCTGAGCAGTCATGGGCTGTATCAGAAGTCTGGTTCCATTGACTTACATTAACAGTAAAGTAAGTGTTTTCATTCTCCTCTAAACCATTTTGGACATACTAGGTTTTGTTCTGACAGCAGTGATGTATATACTGTATTTCCACAGGGGAAAATACATATGTGCTGAAGGATCTCCACCCACAATCTGACACACCTGTTCCAGCTAACTTCTTTAGAAATCCATGGTCTACCACAACACTTAATAGCATGTACACGTTTTCATTCGCTTTCTATAATGATATATTTCAACAGGGGAAAATTACATATGTGCTGAACGAGTTCCACCCACAATCTGGCACACCTGTACTAGCTAACTTCAGAAATCCCTGGCCTAACACAACACTTAATAGCATGTGAAAAATAGACGGTTTTTGGGGTGTAGCCCTTGGCTGGCTACATCAGATTAGAGATAAATACATGAATTATGTGTGTACAGTGCCTTGTTAAAACAATAAGACCTCCTTTAACAGGTCCGACTGGGTTACAAATGACACGTACAGAGATTGCTTCAGACCAGTGTGCTCTTAATTTACATGTTGACATTTCAAATGCTGCTTTTATTAGTATTCAGCCCTTTTCAGCTATTTCAGATAGTGTTCAGATGTTCATGAGTGTGATGGCGTGTGGGAATAAGCTTCTCTGTAGCCTGGTTGTCTTGATCCTCATTTGGCTAAAGCGCCGACCTGAGGGAAGACGCTGGAACAGGTGATGGCCAGGGTGTGATGGACCAGTGATGATCTTCTCTGCATGCTTCCTGGTTCTGGAAGTGTACAGATCCAGCAGTGTGGGTAGTTTCACTCCAGTGGTCTTCTCCGTAGACCTGATGATGCGCTGCAGTCTGTGAGTGTCCTGTTTGGTGGCTGAGCTGCCCCACACTGTGATGGATGTGCTGATAACACATTGTCGCAGTCTGATGTCTGATGCCGCAGTCCCACTTCAGGTCCTTGGTGATTGTCATACCCAGGAACTTGTAGGACTCCACAGCCATCACAGTTCTGTCCAGGGTGGCGAGTTCTGGAAGGGTTGGGGGGCTTCTCCTGAAGTCCACTGTCATTTCCACTGTTTTCGCTGGGTTCAACTCCAGGTTGTTGTGATTTCTAATGGCTTGGATCTCTGTAGCCTCCATCCCATGCAGGCCAGCTGTACGCAGAGCTCTTGATATGATTGACTGGTGTATTGTCTCTCCAGTCTCGACCACTGAAGTCTGTAGCTCCTTCAAAGTGATATCCAGCAGTGCTCTCTTGCAGTCTTCAAATGCAGACTGAAGACCCATCTCTTTGTAAAACCCTTCAGTGAGTGATCACTAGTAGATGTGTATATTGAAATACTTTGTTTTTGCACTTATACTGACCATAACCGAGCCGAGCTGCGGCTGGATATGATTTCTTGTGCATGTCTGTACCTTTATTTCCTCAGAATGTTCTCAGATTACAAATACACGGTCTGATCCATGGTACTTGGAGCAAAGGGATCTGTTTAAAAATGTTTATTTATTGATTTTCTTACATTTGAAACAAGGAGAACTATGTTATATTACAAATACTAATAAGTATATAAAGTGTAATATGCAAATCGTTGGCCCGCTGACTGCTTTTCCGGTACCTGACCTCAGCCTGTCCCTCACTCCGCTTCTTCGCCTGTCCCTATTGCGTCTGTTGTGGCATTTTGCTGTTTGGCTCGACTGTCCCGTTGTTAATAAACAAGCCTGTCATTTAACTCTGCGTTCGTCGTCCCGAGTTCTTTTGTCCGTGACACAGATTAAGTTAAGGCTTATAAAGTGCAGTACAAGAAGCACTCATCTAAGACATTCAGAGTGATGTGTGAAACTGTTACTAAGATAAATAATTAAAAGTGCAGTACAGCAAGAACAGGAAGTGAGAAAAGTGTCCAGAGTATGGATTGTATGTGTTTATGTAATTGAAGATAAAAACAGCAGTGTATATTGTAATGTGTTTATGCAGTTCTAGATAATGAGAGGAGTGTGTATCGTAATGATCATTACAGTGTTCAGATGTTCATGAGTGTGATGGCGAGTGGGAATAAGCTTCTCTGTAGCCTGGTTGTCTTGATCCTCATTTGGCTAAAGCGCCAACCTGAGGGAAGACGCTGGAACAGGTGACGGCCAGGGTGTGATGGACCAGTGATGATCTTCTCTGCACGCTTCCTGGTTCTGGAAGTGTACAGATCCAACAGTGTGGGTAGTTTCACTCCAGCGGTCTTGTGATTGCTCCAGAGGACTAGCAGATCAACCGCCTGTCTGTAAGAAGACTCATCATCATCCTAAATGAGACCAATGGTTGTTGTACCATCTGCAAACTTCAGGACTTTGACAGAGGAGTCCATAGACAGAGCAATGGAGCAGGACACAACCCTGAGGAGCTCCTGTGCTGGTTATCTTGGTTCCTGAGATGATTTTCCCCAACCTCACCTGGAGTTTATCCTTGCCACTGTTGCTTCTGGCTTGCTCACGGGGGCTTGGACCCGGATTTCCTTTCCTATGTCTGTACATGGACTCTGTGTTTTTCTTTTCCTTTATGTAAACTGCTTTTCTGTGAAGCTGCTTTGAGACAACATTAGTTGTAAAAAGCGCTACACAAATAAATATTGATTGATTGATTGATTGATTGATTTCTTTGTTCGTCGTGTGTTTCCTGATTATACAGTGCCTGGTCACCACTCCTGTATGCTACCTCCTTAGGCGGACCCAGCTGCTTCAGTCTGGGATTAAACCACAGCTTGTCATTATTGAATTTAATGTCCTGGTGCGAACACAGATGTCCTCAGTGTATTCATCCAGCGTGCTTGAAGCATCGTCAAACACACACCAGTCTGTCAGTTCCATGCAGTCCTGAATTCTTTCTTTAGCCTCACTGGTCCACTTCTTCACAGTAATGATGAAAGGTTCAACATACTCAGATGGAAGCAGATGGACCAAGGAATGGTCAGACTGGCCCAGAGCAGCACGGGGGACCGAGCGATATGCGCCCTTTAATACAGTGATTAGATTAGATTAGATTAGATTAGATTAAACTTTATTGTCATTGTGCAGAGTACAGGTACAGAGCCAATGAAATGCAGTTAGCATCTAACCAGAAGTGCAAATACAGTATTATTTACATAAAGTGCAGTAGTAATAAATATATACACATAATATAAGTATATCTAGATGCATATATAAGTATGTGTGAGAGCAGCAACAAATGAATGTTGAACTGTAAGAGTAGTGCAAGTAGACAGTCTGTACACAATAAAAATAACATCTGAGGTAGAATAATATGGAAACAGTATGTAAACATGAGTATACAGGAGGCTTGGCAATGAATAAAGTGCATCAACAGTACAGAAGGTGCAAGTAAGCAGCAGTGGGAGTGCAGTGTAAGTTAAAGTGTCCGTGCAGCGTTCATCAGACACACAGCCTCATGAAAAAAACTGTTCCTGAGTCTGCTGGTGCGGGAGCGGAGGCGCTTGTGATAAATGTCCTGAATGGTGGGTAACTGGGTGCCTGTGATGCGTTGAGACATTTTCACCACCCGCTGGAGTGCCTTGCGGTCAGCAGCGCAGCAGTTGCCGTACCATACAGAGATGCAGTTGGTGAGTATGCTCTCAATGGTACAGCGGTAAAAGTTCACCAGGATCCTGGGAGACAGGTGAACTTTCTTGAGGCTCCGAAGGAAGTAAAGACGCTGCTGCGCCTTTTTGACCAGAACTGAGGAGTTCAGAGACCAGGTGAGATCACTGGAGATGTGGGTGCCGAGGAACTTGAAGCTGGTCACCTGTTCTACTGCAGCTCCGCTGATGTAGATTGGGGGTGGAGCCTGGCTTCTAGACCTCCTTAAGTCCATTATGATCTCCTTGGTTTTCTGGGTGTTCAGTGTCAGGTTGTTGTCATGGCACCATGTAGACAGGTGCTGTACCTCATCCCTATAGGCCGTCTCGTCGTTGTCTCTGATCAGGCCTATCACCGTGGTGTCGTCTGCGTACTTGATTATGGTGTTAGAACCATAAATTGGCACACAGTCATGAGTGAACAGGGAGTACAGGATCGGGCTCAAAACACAACCTTGTGGGACGCCGGTGTTCAGGCTGATGAAAGATCTAAAGATCTAAAGTATTTGTTCCTCTAAAGGTCGTTTGGGATACTGACATGTTTGGTAGATGATCAAAGTGCACATTTTCTACATGTGGGCATGATGCACAATTCATGTTTTCAGATTCCACAGATCTGCAGCATGCCAGCTACATTTGGGGAGCGTTTGGGGACTGAAGACACAAACTGCTCAACCATGCAGGAGATTCATTGTTCTGTTATGAACATGTTTTCAGTTGGATACTGCAGGCATGCATTATATGCCAGTTTTTAATCCACCGGAGGGGTGGAATATCATGGGCCTTCAGATGTGGTTATGGGAGAGTTCTGTGGATACGCCAAGTCTATGATATTGCACTGTACAGGGTGAAATGCCTGAAATCCTTGTAATCGCTGGCTGAGGAACATTGTTCTCAAACTATTGGATTTTTCTGCTGATGCACTTTTTGGTGAGTCTCGATCATGCTTGCTCGTAAAAGCCTGAGCCTTTTCTGGATGTTTCTGTAATATCCAGGTATGACTGCATCACCTGTTTATTTTTTTATTTTGAAGTGGAATACTGTGGGCACGGTTTTGTGTCTTGTGCTTTTTTTTTTAACAGGGATTTTATAGTTGTTTAATATTTTATTGTGCATTGTAAGGAAACTTACAGACAAGTGTGTTAAACCCAGAGCTGTTCCTGTCCATAACACAAATATGACTATTTCATTTACTACAGTATATAAACCTGTTCTCGAAGTGAGCCGGAGTCACTACTACATTTCACTTTTTGGTGTACCAGCACTGTTGTGTCTGATCCACTGATAGCAGCACAACACAAACTAACACATCACCACTACGTCAGTGTCACAGCAGTGCTGAGAATGATCCACCACCCACATCATACCTGCTCTGTGGTGGTCCTGTGGGGGTCCTGACCATTGAAGAACAGGGTAATAAAGTATATAGAGAAACAGATGGGCTATGGTCTGTAATTGTAGGACTACAAAGTGCTCCTATATGGTATATGGAGATGATATAATGGGCAGTGAGCGTAGATACAAGGAGGTGTACCTAATGCAGTGGCCAAAGGGTATACATAATGTTAAATATTATTACTATATACAATAAAAATAGTATTACGAATGGTCATTCCTTTCAGTAGGCTAAATATATTTATGGTGTTAACATCAGTGATATCCTAGTACCTGTTATTCACCCAGAATTTAAGCTTGTTCTGTTTACTGTGCTTTGAGCAGATTCCCATGAGAGGACCTTTCCTGCTTAGCACCACAAGATAGTTGAGCCTTTCTTGCTTGCGGCATTAGCCACAAACTAATTTTCTTTAAGAGCAGAACTTTGTAATTATTACGACGGTTCCCATTCATATTTCATCCGGTGACTGTTTCCTCAATTATAGCTAATGTCTGTAGTTGAGCACAGCCTGCACAGCCAGCTCAGCAGGATAGCTCCATCTTAACAGATCTAATCAAACTTTGGAGGATTTTATTTGGTTTGGCTGTGAGCTCGGTAATGCTTGGAAAACTGTCTCTTGAAAAACTATAAGGTAAACTCGACTGAGTGAAGTGGAATAAAGCAATCCTCATTATTCCTGACCTCGCTCAGCCGTGAAAGCTGAAATATCTAGAATGGGGTTGGAGATGTTTCAACAGTCATTAGTTGCTGATAAAGGTAAACCCCAGAAATTAAACAACTGAAGGTGAAAAACTGAAGACTTGTGTGAAGGACTTTCACATGAAGTCTTACAAATTGTCCTCCTCAGGGTCTAAGGACAGTCTCTCGATTTCTTCATATCCTGTAGTAATTCACTGTTTAACATCATTCAACTTGATGCTCATATAATTCATATCCATTACTCAGAACAACCTACTTTGCATGCCGTGATGTTGTCTGGTTTGAGAATGAAGGATTTCCAACAAATACACACGTCGAGAGGCAGATGACGTTTGAGCTCAACCCTTCGTCACTGGCTCATACAGAGATCCTCTGTCACACCTGCAGGTTCTCCTCTCACCTTGGATATCCTGGACTCCATTTCTTACAACCCACCACCCGATGACATCACCATCACATGTTCGCCATCCTCCAATCCCATCCCATTTTCCAGATCCTCGTCCCCGGAGTACTAATCACACACACCTGTTTCTCATCAGTCTGTTTGTGTGTAGACTCCTCTCTCACACTGAGACGTTGTGAAGTATTGCCACTCTGTGTGTAGCGAGTGGTTCTCCCTGTTGTTCTTCTTGTTAGCTTCTCTGGTTTATTCTTTTGTCTTTACCCCTTTGGTACTGTTGCTGGTCTGATTCTTTGCCTGGTTTTGACTTCTGCCTGCTTCCTGACTCTGACTCTTTCTAGCCCTCTGGTTATGTCTGCTTTGAACTTCTTGTGTTACACTACTATACTACTTTGCTTTTAGCTCAGTGTGTGTCACAATCTGTCTGTCCATCATCACAGAATACTAGCATGTAGAGAAGATGGCCTATCCCTGGATGAACCAAAAGCTCTTACCATTCGATTAGACAGGTTAAAGCATGGATCTTCGTCTGACCCCTTTTGTCCGCACACCCCAGTTTGATCCAGGCATCCCCATGTCCTTCTGACTCCAGAGTGACGTCAGAGCCGAGTCCTACAAAAGTGGTGAGTAGTCCCACTCGGGTATGCTCTTCTCATGTGTTTGCAGCCCTGATTGACTCTGGGGCTAAGGGGAACTTTATTCAGGCCCGGATCGACACCCAGCTCCAGATTCCTGTTGTTTCTCTGGACCCTCCTCTGAGGTGTGGATGGTGACCCCGTGGGCCAAGGTGTTGTCTCCCAGACCACCCAACTTGTCAAGATGGACGTTTGAGGTTGAAGTTCTCTGTGCTGGACTCCTCTGAGTATGCCATCATTCTGGGGTTACCTTGGTTAAGAACTCATGATCCTCTCATCTCTTGGTCAGAGAGAGAGAGATCTTGTCTTGGTCTTCCTATTGTTTTCAACGTTGTCTTGCCTTGTCTAGTTTGTCTGTTAATTCTACCACCATTGAAAGCCCAGAGGTCAAATCCTGTATGTATTCCTCCAGAGTACTTAGACCTGGTGGAGGTTTTCAAAAAGGCTAATGCCACCAAATTGCCTCTGCACAGAGCATATGATGCTGCTTCTGTTTTCCAGGCATTCATTAACGACTAGGCCGGTTTGTTATCTCCTGCATAGAAGATATTTATTCACCTGATTATTCAACTCATGTGCAACAGGTTAGGCAGGTGGTCACTCGTCTCCTCGAACATCAACTTTTTGTTAAGGGTGAGAAGTGTGAATTTCATTAAAAATCCACATCATTCCTAGGTTACATTATTAGTCCAGAGGGGGTTGTTATGGATGACCACAAGGTCGACGCAGTTGTGAGACTGTCCTGTCCCAACATCATGGTTCTCCTAAAAAGTTGTACCCCATTGCTTTCTTCTCACATCCACATCTTGCAGAATGTACCTATGGGATCGGGGATCGTGAATTTCTAGCCATGAAGCTCGCCTTAGAGGAGTGGCATCATTGGCTAGAGGGTGCACAACATCCTTTAACCCATCACAAGAATCTTGAATATTTACCTTCCGCTAAGCTTCTTAATTCTATGACTGTTGGTCTCTCTTCCTCTCTCGATTTGACTTCAAAATGACTTACCGTCCGGGATCTTGCATATATGATTCTGAGGACACTTCTCTTCCCAGTCCCGAACCCTTTCTGGCTTCCAAGGTTGTTCTGGCTCCTGTTAGATGGGAGAGAGATGATGAGATTGATCAAAGCAATTCTGAAAATTCCCCTCCTGACTCATGTCCTACTGATAAAACATACGTTCCCAGTCATTTCGTTGCTCACCTCCAGACATCCTGGGGAGACCAGAACACTCCAGTTGGTTTCGGGCAAGTATTGGTGAGAGAGCATGTCCTCAGATATCCATCGCTTTGTTGCATTTGTTTGTTTGTTCACAGTGCAAAACTCCACATACTCTTCCTGCTCGTCCTTGGTCGCATATCGCTGGAGATTTTTTCACTGACCTTTCCATGTCACATGGCCATACCATGATCCTTACGGTGGTTGATTGGCTTTCTCGAGGTGTTAGATTTATCCCCTTCCCACAGTGACCTACTGCCTTCCATATTGCTGAGAATATGTTGTTGTTTTGGAATACCTGAGGACACTGTGTCTGACAGAGGTACTCAGTTCACCTCTCAAGTGTGGGCTGCTTTTTTGGAGAGGCTGGGTATCTCTGTCAGTCCTACATCTGGTTGTCACCCTCCGTCCAATGGTCAGTGTGAGAGAGTAAATCAAGAGCTCTAAGGATTTATTGTCATAACAATCAAAATGACTAATCTACATACTTGGGCAGAGAGTGCACAAAATTCACTTATCAGTTCCACCACGTCCGTCAGACCATTTCAGTGTATGCTGGGTTATCAACCTCCATTAATGACTTGGTCTTTTCAGCCTTGAGATGTTCTCTCCGTAGAACACTGGATAAAGAGGAGTGAGGAGGTTAGGGAGGAGACCGCACTGAGACAGTCCTATGGTGCAATAAGTGTCACGCAAATAGGCACCACGGTGACACCCCGTCCTGTGTTTGTGGTGCTCGAGTGTGGCTTTAGACCAGGGACTTCAGGTTTTCTGAGGAAAATTATTTAATAGGAAATTATTACCCAAATACAGTGGTCCTTTCAAAATCATCAGTAAAGTGAATGATGTTACTTACAAACTTGAACTCCCTCCTCAATATCGTGTTTGTTCATTCTTCCACGACTCTCTGTTAAAACCTGTAGTCCCTGGTCTGCTGGATGAGGCCACCACAGAGACCATGCTTCCCACATCAGTCGATGTTGGGGGCACTCCCGTGTAGGCTGTATGTCGGCTATTGGACTCCAGAAGGAGAGGTGGGACCCTCCAATATCTCATGGACTGGGAGGGCTACGGACCTGAGGAGAGGAGCTGGGTACCAGCAGCAGATATTCTGGACCCTGCTCTGCTAGAGGAGTTTCACCGCTGTCACCCATCCCGTCCTGCTCCACATCCGTCGCTGTGGTCATCCCTGGTTGCAGCCCTGTAAATAAGACACTGCGTGTTTCTGCAGCTTGGCAGGGCAGCACTTTGTTCATTTTGGCATTTTGCCATCCAGAGGGGCGCCGTAGTGCATCTTGAAGGTGGCGGCTGTGTTTAAATGCAGTGTCGAGTGTTTGGCGTCTGGTAACACAGGCTTGTGTTTTACTGCTCCAAAGAATCCTTTAATAGTGCATCTGAAGTGAAATTCGTTAATGAGGTGGTTTGAACCTGTGTGGTTGCCCAGTTAGCTCTGTGATTATGAAAGCTAAAACTTGTGGTTTAATAAATTAAAAGCTGGTTGGATTTATTGCTTCACTATCAATACCTCTAAGCAGACAGTTCATTGTTTGACTTATATTTGTCAGGGTGCTATATCAGCTGCTTAAGCCTGCCCTTTCTCGCTGCTTCTTTGCAGTCTCCTGCTGGCCAGAGGTTTGCCTGGTGTCGTTGTTTTGGGGGGCTCTTTCTGCCTTGGGCTTGGTATGTATGCACATGAAAGGACAGGGAGGTCCCAAACAGAGCCATAATGCAAATGGAAACAAAGTCTTTTCTTTGACACAGTGGAGCACAGCATTAGTTTGGACAGGCCACAAAGTCAAGCTCAGGTCACAATCACCTGCTGTTAGCAGCTGACTGCTCAGATTGAGTATATTTCATATTCTGAGGGGAAAGTTCTAGAGGAAAAGAAATCAGAACAGATCTTGGAAACTACATTGTTTCTTTAACGGCCGTTGGAATGTTGACATGTTTGGAAGATGATCAAAGTGCACGTTTCGTACATGTGAGCAGAGTTCATATTTTCAGATTTGACAAATCTACAGACTGCAAGCTACATTTCACAATATCCATTTTTCCAAAACATGCTGACCTGTAAATTCATACTGCAGTGTGTATATGGTATACAGTAGCAAAAATAATAAACGATGACCTTTAATGACAGAAACAGACAGTTTGCTAATCACTCCAGACAAGAACACAGTGACATTTTATTTATGTATTTATTTATTTTTTGCTTTTGGCACTTTTTATAAGTATTTGGTTTTGTGAATGGGCATATTCTTCTTTGTCTAGACTGAACAATAATCCTGAATCAGCCCTGAAATATTGTCAGGATTTGGAACTTCCTGTAGCAATGCAAAGGAGATCTTTTTCTTACTCAGTGCTGTGGTTGTTGCTGTGCTGCAGCCTTCGACAGACAAAATAAACCTTTTCATCAAACATGAGTATTTTTTAATATTGTGATTTGATCAGCTATTAATGACAAAAGACAGCTACAATAACAGTAGTTATTAGAGTTTATTTAGACACATAAGATGGAACTGTTATTATATTAACAAGAATTAATTTAAAGGCTGGAATGAACAAAATGTTTATACATACAGTAAAAGCCATACACAAAAAACACTCACCCATACTAAGACCAACCAAAGCATAAGAAAATCCACCAACCCATAACCAGAATGACCAATGGCAAAATGAACCATTCCAAGAACTATTAAACCACAGCAATAACCACAAAGTACTAAACCATACCAAGTTCAACCTAGTCATCCAAAGAACAACCAAATTATAGCTATGATATAGAAGAACAACAAACCCTTAGGAAGAACAACAAAACCTTAGGAAGACTAAATAATACCAAAAACTACCAGACCATCAGAGAAACTTTGGAATCATACCAAGATTAAACAGAGCATACCAAAAAGTACAACCAAATCATAGAAAAGAACAAGCAAATTATACCAAAACCCAAATACCAAATCATATAAACCAAACAAACCAACCACAGCAAGAACAACCAAAACATACCAAGATCAACCAAGTCATGCAAAGAACAACCAGATCATACCAAAGACTACCAAACTAGGGCTGCACGATAAATCATTTCAGTTCATGAAACTTTGAGTTCATGTGGTACTTTCATACTCTTGGTAGCTTTTCTCAAGTGAGGGACTTGAGTACTTCTCCCACCTCTGGTATGGTGCCATTTAATTAATTATTATTATTTACAGTACAGTGTAAAAGCCATGCATCTATCATTATAGTTCTTATATTTCTGCATAAATATAACCCAACATATAATCAGATTTTCACACAAGTACTAAACACAGATAATGAGAACCCGATTAAAGAACTTAAACAGAAATATTAGACTTAATCTAAAGTATGTGAACTTCTAGGATTAGCAGTTTAGTTGAAGGTGAAATTCAGAGGCTCGTTGTTCCAGTTAAACACCTTTTTAAATCACTCAGCTGTCTCAGTCTGTGGTTTAGGAGCAGTTTCTTTACAACTTCATTTGTAGGGACTTGTTCATTCACCCTGTCAGTTACAATTCCAGTGAAATGTATGATGTAGACACTCCTTCCTTGGGAAGGTGGTGGTCTCTTGTATCAGTTAGTACATAAAAGCTGCACAGCCTGGAAGGTTGTTGAGCTTGCTGCACTCTTTCTGTGAACAGCTGCTAAAGAGTTAAAGAGTCTACAGCGAGTACCAGCTCTGCGTCAGGTGAGTAGTGATGATGAATTATAGAAATCTGGCAGGATTTGTAGTTATTATAAAACACATGGCAGGAATTACATCTGGAACTGTGTTGTTTGGATAGCTATCATTTTCAGTAATGATTTCACCAAGTGAACACTCATAGTGAATATAACAGACTAGATCCACAGGGAATATCTATATGGTTTAATACAGGATGGCCTCAATAGCAGTTTATAATCCAGTTTATTTTTGGGTATTACACTAAGAATATGACCAGACATGTTACATATAATACATTTCCCACTGCATTCTCTTTACACACAGGGTAACCATGGGAAAGTACACGATCCAGGTCTTCACCGGTGATCATATCGGCTCTGGCACCTCTAACAGGATCTTCATCAAGTTGATCGGCACCGACTGCAATAGTAAACACCAGCAGCTTGCAACGATGACAGGCTTTTGGGCTGGATCGGTGAGTTCATAATTTCACACTGTCACATGTCTGGCTATTTTTGTAGTAATTTTTCTGAACCCGATTTAGAAAATATCATAAAAGAAAGAAATTTAAAAATAACAATTAAAATATGTTTTTGTAAGTTTTTAATGCAATCAGTTTTTCATGAGAATGATCCATATAAGAATATAAAGGGGGCTCCACATCATTCGTCAATAAAGAAATAATAAATTAAATAAAAAGCCAGAGATGAACTGACAAAACAATTACATATACCAACCTACATATGTTTTTTTAAACATATGTAAACCTCTGATCTCCATATGAACAATAATGAGAGACTGAGGCAACATAACTAAACACAAAAACAAAAAGTCTTTAAAAATCACTTGTAAAATGTAAGTAATTGTAAGTAATTACAGAAATGTAATTTTCTTGTGAGGAAAAGGTTAGGACATCCTCAAATTCGAATCAGGTGCAGCACTATCAGTTCCTGGTGACTGGAACATCTTTAGAAAGGATTTTTTAGGAGCTGGTCATATTTAAAATACAGATATTTAGTTTGGTTTGCTCCTGTTTGTTGAAGTGAGTGGTATTACCTCAGTCAGATCCAACAACTTCTCTTTATGAGTGAGGGAGGGGATATAAAACCAGCCATTTCATTGTTCCCAACATGATTTACCAGACAAACAACTGGCAACATGGCCAGGTCAGATTGTTCTAGCAAGTTCAGCCCATAAGCAGACCACAAGATGCGTCAAGAAGTCTCAAACAATCCTAAAAAGTCATCACAGCACCTACAAGTATTTCTTGATGTCAAAGTTCATGTATCTGTCATCAGAAAAAGACTGAACAAGTGCACAGTGAGGCGTTACTACTAAACGGATGTTACTTTTGCAGTAGACGTTGATGGACGTATGGATTACTACAGTAGTAATTTATTAAATTAAACAATATTGCCAAACTAAAGGCTGTAGCACATTTATCAGATGGGTGCCTGTACACTACAAGCAATGTTAGATCTGTATGTCTCACAGTATTAATTTAATTCTGATTAAGAGTGAACAGAAATTCTATTTTTTTAATTAACCAAAGTTCTATTTTATCAATATAATGGTTGTATTATGTTCATTAGAGGGGTGTTTGTGGTTTGTACACTACAATTTATTTTAGACCTCTGTCATCTTGTTGTCTGACAGTAGTAGTTTATTAAATATAAAAAATGATATATCCTACCAAACTAAAGGTTGTAGTATGTTTTAGGATGTGTTTTACTTAATTACAAGTGATCTGATTTGGTTAATGCTTGGGTCTCAGTAAAGTTATGACAGGTTATGCTTAAGTTTTACAATGTATGTCTACCTTTCTTCACCCAGCTTTGTAAAAGCAGCAGATTCTCACATTATCTGTGTATTTCAGTGTCTTTCAAGTCTTTATAAATATCATCAAAAGGCTCTTCTCTCTGAATCTTGTACGTTTTAAACAGAACCCGCACTTTAGAGACGGCCCCTTACTGTCTTCAGCGCCTCCTGCAGCGATTCATGTTATAGTAATCAAAGTAAAGGAGGCAAAGTTCAGGAACTCTGAGAAAATGTAACAGCTGTAGTTCCCCGATTTACCACGACTTAGAAAACACAGTTTCAGGGATTGTATGAGGTTATCTGTGAGCAGTAGGAGGCACGAAACGCAAATAATGAACTCGCCTCTCTGGTTAAACAGCAGTAGCAGTTCTGTAGGGTTACTGCAGAACCGCAGACTGTAGGTCAGTGCAGTCATGGAGCAGGAGGTGAATGTGGAGCCTGTAGAGTGTTAGTGAGTGTAGGTCAGTNCGGTCATGGAGCAGGAGGTGAATGTGGAGCCTGTAGAGTGTTAGTGAGTGTAGGTCAGTGCAGTCATGAAGCAGGAGGTGAATGTGGAGCCTGTAGAGTGTTAGTGACTGTACTCCCCTCCCCTGCTTTACTCAGAACGTACCGTTTACGTTAGCTAATCTTTGACTAGCCAAACGACACAGTCACGTACCTTTCTGTGTGGCCTCTGTAGTGACGAAGTTGGTTATGGTGGTCGTGTCACTGATGTCTGACCTACAGACCCTCCGTATCACGGTTCTCTCTTTACTACTTTCATCCACAACATAATCCTCTAATCCAGATCTCACTATTTCTGGTGCACCCGCCTTCATAATGCGAGCCACTTTGTGCATTGACCTGTGCTGGTCTCCCGCGCTCTGATAGGTTGCCAGGTTTGCCCGCTTTACAACAGAAATCACTCAATTATATTTTAACAAAAGTCCCTAAAGAATTCATAATTTCTTAAACCTCATGCAAATAATTAATATGAAATCAAGTCATTTCGAGTCATTAGTCTCAAGTCTAAATCCAGTCTCGAGTCATGATAACCAAGTCAACGTCGAGTCTTTTATCAGTGTTAGTCAATCAATTCTCAAGTCCTCAAATTTGCGACTTGAGTCCGACTAGAGTCAAGTCATGTGACTCGAGTCCCCCAACTCTGCATCAAACTACATTTTAAACCTTTATGTCCCAACAGGAGCAAACTTTTACCCTCGACCTGGAAGAAAATATCGGAAAACTCCTACTGATTGAACTGGAGGCTAAGCCACCATCATATATGTCGTTCATTGATGATGAGTGGTTCTGCTCCAAAATTATAGTAACGACACCTGAAGGAGCCCGCATGCTTTTCCCGTGTCATCGCTGGATGAGCTGTGATAAGAAGCTGGTGCTCAGGGATTCTGTAGGTCAGTAACTTTGCTGGATTACATAAAGTTTAGTTGATTCATTTTAAAGCACCAGTCTATACGGGAAGAGTGTTTTTCTGCTCTGAGACATTTTCAGAAGTATTTATTTATCATCTCCAATATTTACACTCGTTACTGAACATCAGGAGTAATTACACCTATTTTACATTCCTCTTGTAGCCATGCTAAAAACCCAGGACGTGGCTCCTGAGCTCCTGGCTGACAGGCAAGAGAATATGAAGAGACGGCGCCAAGACTTCAAGTAGGTGAAGGTCATACTGACACACTTCTATTCTTACTTACGGTAAAATTACAGCTCAGACTTTATTGGACAGTCAGTAGATAACTGAACATGCATGTAATGACCCAGTGATGTTCAGGATGGTAAAAATGTTGAGATGCTGTACCTACAGGAGCATCCTGTGCTCAACATTGCAGCCCTAAAGCTTTGAAACAATCATGAGTCTATATCCTTGTTGTGCTTTTATCCATCAGTGTTCTTTCACTACAATACCCAGCATGCCGTGATGCCGAATAAGGGAGATGAGCTGGACCCAACTGTCAGCAGATTTATCAAACACCAGAATACAAAACTCATAGTCCAAATTACCAGTCCAGATCAACAGGGGTAAAAACCCAGAAACCAAAACCAATTCAGAGAGCAAAAAGCCAAAATGACAATTATAATGAGGCCTAGAAACCAGAGTGGGAACTTTTACCCAGCCAAGGCTACATATAAGGAAGGTGCAGTCAGCTGCCTAACACTGAGGCAAGAGCGACCTCTGCAGAGGAGGAGAGCAGATCCCTGGGTGGAGATGCGAATTAGACACAGTTTCTCAAATCAGCGTATTACAAAGCTAGAACAGAGCTCAGGTAGCTCATTCTGCTGTAGTTCACATGACCTACGAGAACAGCTGTGTTTCATTTCCAGGGTACTGATATGCTCTCTTATGATAACTGCTCTCCTCGAAGGTAAAACATGTAACACCACAATGCATGTTCATGAACCCAGCTCTATATATTGATGTGTTATGTATTTATGTCCTACAGCTGGAAAATATATGAGCCGGGATTGCCTCACATTGTGCACATTGAAAGTCCATGGAATTTGCCCCCTGAGGTCAGATTCTCCTTCACCAAAGGGATGGAATTCCTATACAACTTTACTACAGCGTAAGTCCTCCATGACCAAATGATCCAGAACGCACTGTCAGGTTTGCACTTCGATGGTTCTCATTTTATTGATCATAATAATTTGTCTCAGTTTTACGCAGATGAAGCTGGAATGCCCTTCACGTGATGCATGGAACAGCATTGAGGAACTTAATGGGATTCTCTCCAACAAGACAAAGACTTACGGTAATTCAACAGCACCAGTGAATCTACATCAAAGCTGCACTAGGTAATGTTTATCGTTACTGAGTGAGGAGAATAGAAACAGACTAAAATAAGGAGAGCTTGCACGGCTGTGATCATAAATGTAAATAAAAAATAAATCATAAATGTAAATAAAAAATAAATCATAAATGTAAGTAAACAAATCATAAATCTACATTTAAAAACTCATAAAATGCAAATAAAATCAAATCTTAAATGTAAATTAAAATAATCAGCCAGAATATTGAATGTTCTGCATGAAACTGGTCTGCAGAGGAGATGGAGTTTATGCATTATTCAAAAATCACTGCTGTGATGTCTTTAGCTTTAAGGTCGACAGGATCAAAAAGGTCCAACTCAGTGTTCAGGTCTCAAATGCAAAATCAAAATGATGCCAATAGTAGTTAATTCACTCCCATCCCCAGAAGACACTTTCCTCACCAAGCTTTGACTGAGTTCTCTTTGAATTCTCTTGAATGGTCAGGAACCATTCAGTCAGATTCGTCCACTCAGGAACCCACTCTTCTTCTAACTCGTTCTTCTTCACCCAATGTCTTTCCAGAGTACGTGCAGGAGAACTGGAGAAGGGATGATTTTTTTGGATATCAGTTTCTAAATGGTCTGAATCCCATGATCATCAAGCGCTGCTCAGAACTCCCTGAGAAATTCCCAGTCACCAATGAAATGGTCCAAAGTTTTTTACC
>CM067481.1:1726687-1743184 GCA_034552555.1 Semaprochilodus insignis
ACAGTCTGTAGCTGTGTTGTCCTGTGTGTTTGCTGCTTGACCTTGTTCTTATGAACCAGACGCTCACTGTATCTGCCAGTAAAGCTAGAACCCAACCTTCTGTTCCTCACTAAGAACCTGCTGTACGTGTGGAGATGCTGATTTAAGAAGAAACTGGAGTGGTCTCTTATTTATTTCCAGAGCTGTACGTGAACAGGCTTTGTGAAATCAAGGAAACAATAATTACAAAAAAACAATAACAGTTCTTTTTACAGGTTAGTTTCCCTGTGTAGGGTTTGTATGGACTGGAGAACGGACAATAACAGCTTTCAAACTTTGAAAAATATTAACTAACAACGTTTGCCAAAGTTTTAGATCTATCTGGTGCATAAATAAGTGAGAAAAGGGGGAAATGTAATGTAATTATATTATACAAGAAATAATAAAAATACTGAATTATTAATATAAGACAGTCAGGGAGAAATATGTACCAGTTTGACATATCCCTTGGAGTCCAGCATGAGGTTCTCAGGCTTCAGGTCTCTGTACATGATGTTTTTCTTGTGGAGATACGCAAAGGCCTCAACCACACACGCTGTTATAAACACAGCGATAGACTCCTCGAAACGGCCTCTGTAATACACACACACACACACACACATACACACACACCACAGTTGCATCATGTGCAAAACTTTGGGCATCCCTCTTCTGTTTGTGCCACTGTTGATGAGTTTGGTGTGGAGGACCCACTGAACACCTTTAGGATGCATTGGAACGTTGATTGTGAGCCAAGCCTACTTGTACCATATGAGTGCCAGACCTCAACAATGCTCTTTTGACTGAAGAGGTACAAATTCCGACGGAAATTCTTCCCAGAAGAGTGGAGGCTGTTATAGCTGTAAAAGAGGGGCAACTTCATATTAATGCCTACAGTTTTGGAACACACTGTCCATCAAGCTTATACAGGTATGATGGTCAGGTGTCCACATAATCTATGTACTATACACCGACATGCCAAAAGTCACAGGATGGCAGAATGTAAAATGATTATGAAGTGGCGGTACCTCAGGGGACGGCCTAGGAACGCCCACACCTGTATAAGTTGTGATGTGTTATCTTGTGAGTGAGGCTGAACGCTGGCGGAACATGCTAATGGCAAGGAGACATGAATTACTGGAGTTAAAATGAGGCACGATTGTGAGTGGCAGATGGATCGGACGTGCCCACATGTCCGTGCCCACATGTCCGTGCAGCGCTCTTTAGCTTCCATGGGAGATGGAAGCAGAAGAGCCACCAGAGTGCCTCTGTTACCACCATGACACCGGACCCAGCACCTCACCTGGGCTTGTGAGGTTGCTAATTGGACCCTGGAGGACTGGTAACAAGTGACCAATGTCCGATGAGTCATGGTACCATTGTTTGGGGCTGATGGTAGGGTTAGTGTGTGGCACAGATCCTATGGACCCCACCTGTTAAAAAGACACTGTTCAGGTCCGTGGTGGTTCCATACTGGTGTGGGGTGTGTTCTCGTGGCATGGGTTGGGTCCACTGGTCCATCTAAACACGTCATTGACCGGTGCCTATTACGTTTCACTGCTTGGTGACCATTTGCAGCCCTTCACGGACTTCATGTATCCTCACAATGATGAGATATTCCAGCAGGATAATCCACAGCGTCATCGGGCCCATGAATTGGCCCGAGAAGCAGAGTTCTATTGAATAGTGTGGCCTTCACGTTCACTTGACTTGGGGCCCAAACGAGGCATTCCACTACCATCCCTCACTCTGGTAATTCACGTCACCTTGCAGTTTCTCAGGACCTTTCTCAAGAACATGAACTTTTAAGCTTCAGGAAATGATCTGCAAGAATAAACGTCTGTGTAACATCAAAGCCCAGATAGCATCACGTCTGCCTTTAACGCTGCACTGAAACAGCCAGAACTTACACTTCTTTCAGCTTGGTCCAGATTTCACCCCCGGAACAGAACTCCATGACCATGTAGATGTAGCGTGTGTCTTTGAAGGCTGCGTGGAGCCTAAAGGATGAGAGAGGCATCAGACTGAGGTCAGGAGTGGAAAGTGAAAGGTCAAAAGGTTAGCTGCCCAGTAAGAAAGCTCACCGGACGATAAAGTCACTCTGAATGTTCTGAAGAATCTTCCTCTCAAATATGACATGTGCTCCCTGCCGCTTCTCCACTATGAGCTTCTTGCTGACCTTCTTCATGGCAAAGTACTTCCCATGTTGCAGTGTGGTCACCTGCAAATCAGACAAGGTCAAAAAGCCCTGAGTGCACTTCTGGAAGTCTGGAAGCAATGTCAGATTTTTCTTTTAATGTGAAACATGATTGCAAGACGTGAATGGAACATCTGGAGTGTCAGTTTAGAGTCACGATCTTCTGCGATACCAGTTCTACTCGTCCGAAACCCCCCAGCCCGAGGGTGATGGGCTCGCCTTGGTACCGGCCCTCCTGGTACAGAACAGGGATCAGATCCTTCAGCTTTAGAGAAGACTCTTGTCTGGGTGGAAAACCAGAGAGGACATTTTAGGGGCCAAAAATAAAAAAAACTCTTTGGCTGATCTTATCTTATATAGTCTTATATTGACATTTCACCAACACAATCCTGATTAAGGTACTCATGATTATCATACTCCTGAACAATACACTCCTGATCAACTCACTCCTGATCAACACACTCCTGATCAGCATACTCCTGATCAGCATTCTCCTGATCGACATACTCCTGATCAGCATATTCCTGATCAGCATACTCGGGTTCAGCATACTCCTGATCAGCATACTCCTGATCAGCATACTTCTGATCAGCATACTTGGGATCAGCATACTCCTGATCAGCATACTTCTGATCAGCATACTTGGGATCAGCATACTCCTGATCAGCATAGTCCTGATCAGTATACTCCTGATCAGCATACTTCTGATCAGCATACTCTGGATCAGCATACTCCTGATCAGCACAGGTCTGATCAGCATGCTTCTGATCAGCATAGTCCTGATCATCATACTCCTGATCATCATACTCTGGATCAGCATACTCCTGATCAGCATACTCCTGATCAACTCACTCCTGATTAACATACTCCTGGCCAGCATACTCCTGATCAACATACTTCTGATCAGCATACTCCTGATCAACACATTCCTAATGAGCATACTCCTGGTCAGCGTACTCCTCATCAACATACTTTTGATCAGCATACTCATGACAAGCATAATCCTGATCAACATGCTATTGATCAGCGTACTATTGTTTAGCATACTCCACTCCTAATGAACATACTCCTGATCAGCACCCTCATAATCAACATACTCCTGACCAGCACACTCCTAATGAACATATTTCTGACATGACTCCAGACCAGCATAATCCTGATCAGCATACTATTGATTAGCATACTCCACTCCTAATCAATATGCTCCTGATCAGCACACTCCAGATCAACATACTCCAGATCATTATACTCCTTATCAATATACTCCTGATTATCATACTCCTGATCAACATACTCCTGAACAGCACACTCCAGATCAACATACTCCAGATCAACATACTCAAGATCATTATACTCCTTATCAATATACTCCTGATTATCATACTCCAGATCAAATATTAATAAAATAACAATATATGTCTTTTAGCTATAATGGATAGTCAGTACAGACACTCAAAAATATACTTTTCTACTGTCCACCCAGTTAAACGACCAGAATCTGAACTCGTTGTAAACCTTACCTCTCTTTCTCTGAAGTGTCAGTGTACTCCAGATCTGAACTGCTCAAAACAGAAAAGTCCAAAATCAACAGCTGTTATCCAACACTATGATGATATGACTGATGTTATTTCTCCTTCACACACTGATATAGGTAATCATAGTAATGAAAGAAGTGACCATCACAGTTAACACAGTAGCAGATAGTGGGTGTAAAAGCATCATACTCATCATGTAGTTCCAGGAATTCTATTGGAATGGTCTCCTCAAAGACCCTGTAATGAATTCAGAATGTTTAAGCAGCACAGAGCCTGAAATGCTCTATCCACATTATGATGAAGTAAAGTTAGATCAACTAGACCGATCTGACTCCAGCTCAGAGATGTGGGGTTTATCAGTAGGTCTGAACAACACTGACTGAGACTCACTCTTTATCGATGGAGAAGCAGGTGACTGCACCCACGGCCGTGCAGGTAGCTGTCCTCAAAATCGCACTGCAAAGCAGGCACAAGCATTTTAAAGTCCCCGGTTGAAAATGTTGATTATTGTAAAGTAGCTTATAAACAACTCACAGTCAGAGCCAACCAGACTAAAGTACAGCCTCCACACGGCAGGGCTAGTTTTACTGCAGTGTTCTGGTGTTACAAACATTTTATTTATAGATTTATCAAAAACAGTGGACAAAATGAAGAAAAAATGGAACTAAAATATATTTCAAATTTATTATTGGTGGTTTATTATGAGTTGTTTACAAATGGTACTCGCACAATGTTTTACTTTTGAATTTGCAATAGAAAATGATTTTGAAAGTGCATTATAAAAAATTAAAAAATGATAATTCAATTCATTTTTAAAAATTTTATTAAATATATTTTACATTCAAATATTCAAATGCACATATTTCACATATTTCAGATATTTTTCAAAAAGAAGATTTAAAATCAGGGGAAAAACGTTTTAACAGAAATATGTCTATAAAATAAAAATATATAATTATTATTTCAGATATTTTAAATATTTTTTTTAAACGAATATGAAAATGATAATTATAATACAAAGACGATTTTAGACCAGGTAAAAACATCACCTAGCTAAACAGAATCATATCCAGAAACAGAAATATATCTATATAATAAAATTTATAGTTATAATGGTATTTACATGTATATATAGTATATAATACTGTAAATATGAAATTATAACAAACTGACACCAAAAATAGTCTGGAAATAAAAACAGCATTTTACCGTATGAGGGCAAGCTCTCCAAAGTGTTCCCCCTGGCCCATTTTACGGATGATTTTCTGCTGCCCGCTCACTTTCTTTGTTACCAGCACCTGAAAAAGGAAAATTCAAGGGAAATGGAATGAGCAAGTTATGTTAGGCTTGTTTAGAAGCACTATATAGCTATAAACAATGCAGTGTTCTAGCATTCATATACCCAATAGAAATTCAACACAGTTTATAAACATGAATAATTTAATTTAATTTAATTTTTTAATTGAAACATATTTGAACAATTTTATCATTTTTTAAATATTTCTTATTGCATCTTCGCTACAAATTCAAAAGTAAAACATACTGTGCTTATCATTTGTAAACGACTCATAATAAACCACCAAAACATTTTTAAAATATATTTTAATTCCATTTTGTCTCCTGTTTGTCTACTGTTTTTGAAGTGCACATATTTCAAATACTTAAGTCATGCTTATACTTAAGTTATACTTAAGATCAATGGCAACAACAAGCCAAAGAACCCCAATGACCCCTCACCTCTCCTTCGAGGATGATATAAAATGTGTCTCCCTCAGCACCTTCTCGCACGATCACCTCATTGTCCTGAAACTTCACCTGCACGTGGGAAAAGTATGGATCAACAACATCCAAGACCAGGGATGAGAACCACTAATACAGACACTAATATAGACACTATAACTCAAAAATGTATTCATTGAATATATCCATGTGATGCATAACTGTGTCCTTATTTACTGTATTCATTGTTTATTAGTATTAATTATTCGTTGTATTAGATGTTATGAATAAATGTGTTTTTAGCATGAATTATTATCGGACCTCATTAGAATTAGCATTTTCATTAAAATGGTAGCACAAGAAATAATAATTATAATTGTGAGTTATTGCCAACAAACCATTTACACTGATTAAGTTGCTAGTTACATGCGTTCTGTTTTACCATAAATCATAACTACTATAATAAATCAATAAGTAATAAATCAGGTATTACTGAATAATTTAAATTAGAAGATATTTGAAGGATTTGTTTAAGACTTCTATATCACTGCTTGTTAGAATTCTGGCAAGAAATCAGAGAGTAAGTAACTAATTATAGCATTATATGCTAATTTTTCATCATTTGCATGACCTCAGACAGTCCAGGTGGGATACCGGAAAAGATGAGTGGGATATTGATGGTACAAACCTCCTCCATAGAGTCAATGATCTTGGAAAGCTGCTCATCATTCAGGTCTTTCAGAGTGCGAGCGCTGGGAAAGAAGACAGACAGCTTTATAAGTACACTGACCATTATACTAATATCATATGCTCCTTCCCAGAAACTGTACGCTGCAAAACATGATATTTTGGCAAGTGAAATTTTCACACACTCATCATCAAAACAATTGCACAAATAGCTGCACCCAGAAGGAATCAGCCGGCAGGAATGAAACTTGGTGGGTAGGTTTGACATTGTGAGATGTGAGAATGATTCAAGTTTCATGCTCAGCTGCTAATGTGACGTAAGCAAGGACGGGCCTTATCTCTGTACCTGACTGACCCAACAGCCACAACTGCAGACATTCAGCAAGCAGTGATGTCCGCCATGAGTCATCCTGTTAGTGCAGCACCATTGGCAGACGGCTGCACCACGCAGGACTACATGCATGTAGACTGTTACGACGACTGTCCTTAACACCACGTCTACGTCACCAAAGACTGCAATGGTGTCGTGCCAGACTGTCATGGAGTGACTCAGAATGACAGCGGGCCATCTTCAGTGACGAGTCCCGCTTTTGTCTTGGTGGAGACGAACAACGAATCCATGTGTGGAGGCACCGTGGTCAACGGTTTGTTATTACCCGTCAAACGTCCAGAAGACCTGGTGTCACTCCACCTCCACCCCTACCGCACCATCTGCAGGAACTGCGTGAGAATATTCAAGCTGCATGGGATGGATTATCACAGGACACCATTAGGAACCTCTACAGCTCCATGCGAGACGTCTGGCGTGTTGCGTTAGCCATACTGAGAGACACTACTTCTGTATGTGTAGCTCAATAAATATTGTCCATATCAGTCTAAATGTATCATCATTTATTGTTCCTGGTAACCTTTATCTTCCTTCCCAATAGTACTGCAATCCCACAGGTGCAGCTATTCTTTGATGATGGCTGTATATCTAGCTGATATATTATATATATAAATCATTACTTATCAAATCAATTTTCATAAGCCAAGTTTTATCACTATATTGGCAGATCATTTTTCTTATTTTAAGAATTTTGAAAGAGAGAAATTAACTGCCAATATATTGAGAAAACCTGGCTTACCAAAGTCAAAGCATTTTGGTACTGTGTTAGTAGTGCTGCTTTGTGTCGTAGTGCTGTTAAACTGGGAGCGAATGTTATTGTGTTATATGTGATCTGTGGCTTGTTGTTCCACCTGACAGCTGCAACCACAGCCTCCCTCTTTCTCTTTACCATGTTACCATGTTAATATATGTGCACTAGAGAGTACTCTGTCTTCTTATTGGTCAGCGCTGAAGCACATGTCATTAGATCTGACGAACTGGGTGGACAAAACTAAATATTCTGACAAGCTAGACTTTTCTTCGGTGTGTCTTTCGGCATTCCAGACACCACATGGCCGTTCTTTGATTATGACAAACTACACGATTCATTTATCGTTTATATGCTGACCAGAGTTCAGGCTGGGTTTGTGTAGTCTGATCCCCGTATTATGGAAAACTGCAGTCTTTTTTTTTAATTATGGCATTTCAGGTCATTGAAAATCCCAGAATTCCCATTAACACAGCAGACAACAGTACATTGGACAAATCCAAACTTCAAGAAAGAAAGAGCCCTCACGTCTTTAAAAAGCCCATCAGCTGTTCCCGTTTCTTCTTGGATTTGCTGGTCATGATGCTTCTGTACGTTTGTCTCTCAATGCACCATAACCTGACAGCAGTGACCGCTAGATAGATAGATAGATAGATAGATAGATAGAAAAAGAAACATATACAAATCAAAAACATGCACCACTGGGCCAAACCATCAAGACCACTTACATATAAAGGAGATAACACTAATTATCTATATCGTCGCTGTCCAAAGAAAAACACGTATCTCCATTTTTGTTGATTTTTACTTTTGTCATTTGATTGCATGAGCTGACATGTACACTGTGTAAAAAATTCATGGTGAATGGTTTTTGCCTTCTCCTGTAAAGTTGCCATTTTGGAGATACATGTTTTTCTTTGGACAGCAACGATATATTAGATGGTAGAATACAGAATCTAGAACTTAGAGCCATTTGCCATTTGTGCTTGTAGACATGGGAATTTGTCTTACACATTTAGCCCATCCATGCAGTGAACCAGCAAAGTACACACACACTAGTGAACACACTTGTCCAGAATGGCGGGCAACCCTATCCACGGCACCCGGGGAGCAGTGGGGGTTAGGTGCTTTGCTTAAGGACACTTCAGTCATGTCCTGTCGGTGCAGGGGATCAGGCTGGTGAACTTCCAATTACAAGGGTGGTCCAGCGCACAACTGCCCAGTAAGCAAACAGTTCTCATATTTGATGTGTTGGGAGAAACGGGCAGGCATAAAGACCAGAGCGACGTTGACTAGGGCCAGGTCATTACCGCCAGATGACTAGAGCATCTCCAAAACGACAAGGCCTGTGGACAGAAGCAATGGGAACCTACCAGCTGATGAACCTACCTGGTCCATGATTGGGTGACAGAGTGTTGGGCATTGCACATGATGGCACCGATTGCTATGTCTTCTAGTCCGAAGTGATAGAAGCGATTCTGTGGCACACGTCAATTTTCTTTTGCCATTTACCTGGGGCAGTGATGGCACTAGGATGCATTGTTTGAAGAAGACAACCCGGTGGAGGGAGCATGGCATTCTAGGCAGTGTTCTGCTGCGAGTCATGTGGACCTTAGTGACCCCTTTCGCCAGGACATTGTGCCCCACCACACTGCACACATTGTTCAGAAATGGTTTGGGAATGACAAATAGTTCAGGGAGTTGCCCTGGCCTCCAGATTCTCAAGATCTCAATCTGACAGAGGATCTGTGGGATGTCCTGGAGCAACGCGCTGCTGTAGGACTTAAAGGATCTGTTGCTAACATCTTAGTCTTCGCTACCACAAGCAGATTGGAGGTGTATTGGTTGGAGGTGGTTGGTGTAGCTCAGCAGATAACACCAGGGAGCCACCACCACATGTGGGAGACTGGGATTCGAATCCTGGACTGGGTTACTATGCTGTGCTACACCAATAAGAGTCCTTGGACAAGACTCCTAACACTACATTGGCCTACCTGTAATATGACTAACCTTGTAAGTCGCTCTGGATAAGAGCGTCAGCTAAATGTCATAAATGTAAATGTAAAATGTATTGGTGGAACACAAGGACCAAAATCATATAAGACAGTTAGGTGTGTTTGCAGGCAAAGGCCACACTCATGGAGATGATTGCTGTGTCAACATTGTAGTTGCTAGGAACTGACCTTTGACCGACGCTGTCCGTTTACAGTTGTACAGGATGGCCAACTCCCCGAAGACATCCCCAGAGGTCAACTTTCTTAGGTCAAGCCCTGCCTGACTCACTTTGAGTTCACCGGCTGTAATGAAGAGAGGCATGTTAGATCCACTCATCGCTCATCACTCAGTACAGTTTGTATATACAGTAGCACTTCCTCTACCCTGTGCAGGCGCAAGTACACATACACTCACTGGCCACCTAATCAGAAACCCCTCCCTTTATGGTGGAGTGCTGACCACAAAGTTGCTCTTAGCTGCTGGTGGTCCTACTTTCCATTAATGGATGAGCAATATGCAACACGCCTCGCTCTCTTTCTCCCAAATCCACAAAGACACATATCAACAGACCAGCCTACCTGCAACAATGTACATGCTGTCACCCTCTGTGCCCTCTTTGATGACCTCATCACCAGGGCAGCGGTCCACAGAGCTCAGAAGCTCCACCATCATGTTGATCTGTTCTTCATCCAAACGACTCAGGAAGTCATTCCTCCCCATCGCCTTCACGATCTGAGCTCTCTCACTACAACACACACACACGCACATGCATTCAATTCATAAGCTCACCTTGTGTGTTTAAGGTGGTAGTAACTTCAGGCTCCTGCAGATGGTGCTGCTGCACGAGGATGATGGTGCTATAAATACCTGCGGGGTGTGAGTGACGGGATCCGTAGATTGAGAAGAGGTGCTACGGTGCAGGGAATGTCTCGTTCTCGCAGATGTTAATGATTGGCTAAAAGGAGTGACTGCATTTGGGCGTTCCAAAGACCATAGTGTGAAGGAAGTAGCTGAATCTGCGGGTGTGTGGAAGCGTACGGTCATACGGGTCTACAAGCAGTGGCTAAAATCCCAGTCTACAGGGAATTCTCCTCGGAATTGTGCCAGAGAAGGCATCCATCAAATCTGGCCCAACTGCGCAATTCTTTGGTGCAAGAGTGTCTGAACACTGATGTGGCCTACATCCAGAAACTTGTCCAGTACATGCCAAAACCAATCACACCCATTACTGGTGCTCATGGAGGCATTACAGGCTATTAGCTATGTTTCAGGCACAGGTGAGCTCATGACTTCATATTCAGCAGCTACTGGAAATTATTCAGGAAAGCAAAATGAACTAGTGAATAACTATTATGAATTATTCAGTTCTACTATATCTACTATAAGTTACTACTACACATTATTCTGCATCTATCTATGAATTAGTCAATAACTATTTAAGAACACAACATTACTGAAACTGTGACATAAACAACCAAAGCTGGGAGGGGATTGGCTCTACAGCCTCATTTGCATAATGAGCCCTATTAAACTTTGATTAATTAGTCATGGTGTTTGGAGTAATTGTCTCCACTTGCTGCTACATCCTATCACTCTGAGCTTATAGCCTGATCAGCACTTGTTAACTGACCTGTGAATAAAGAATTGGGGGTCTGAAGGTGAGCATTCACCTGGGAGTCTTTTTGGTGGCTTGGATGTCCAAGTCCTCTGGGATTGGCTCCAGAGCCATAACCGCTGCCCTGCTCTGTCGTACCTCCTGAACAACGTCATTGTTGTCCTTCGGAGGTGGACCGTCTGATGAAACACATGCACGCAGTCAGTAAACAGCCTCAATGAGGAAAAAGCACATAGGCAGCTTTTAGTAAACTCTGTTACAGGTACATAGAAAGCATGTGACTCTACTTACCTGTATTTGCGTATTTTGTGATTGTCAATATGTTTAAAGTCAGTAAGACTAAATAAGTGTCCAATCTTTGGTCAGTTTGCATCATTCAAATTAATAGGGTGGTAGGAAAATATTTCAGACTCATCAGTAAATTAGTTTCTGCCAATTTTACCAAACTTCGATGATCTAGCTTTATAAGGCAGTTGATTTGTTCAATCAGTAAAGCAGCAACAAAGTGATGTGCATTAGCTAACTACAGGGACTGAATCCCTAGAGAAAACTGGGGCTGAGTGGCTTAATCAGCTACCACCAGCTTTCCCTGCACTCCGATTCCAGAACAGAAAGATATTCCAAGACATTTTCTCCACTCTGGAATGCCGCGTCCATCCTAAAGGACTCGTTCACACCTGGCCGGTTCATTTCTCTTGAGTATCGCTGGTGATTTAAACCCAGTTGCCCAAATTTCAGAAGGTGGTCCAGGCAAGTTTTAGCCGTATGTTATACCAAAAGCCCTCCAACTTAGGCCAGCATGGAATTCTTATCAGAATACAATCTAGATACAAGTGAACTAAAGGAACCAGGGCTAAAGAGGAAAGGGAAAAGGGAATTTCTGCAAGCTAACCACAATCAACTACACTCACCATCAAAAAAAAAGCTGCACCCAAAAGAGGCGTGGGATTGCAGTGCTACTGGGAAAGAAGCTAAAGATCACCAGGATCAATAAATGATGATACATATGATCAATATTTATTGAGCTACACATACAGAAGTAGTGTCTCTCAGTATGGCGAACCAACGTCTTACATGCAACATGTCATACAACGCAACGCGCGAGACGTCTGTGATAATCCATCTCATGTAGCTTGAATATCCTCACACAGTTCCTGCAGATGGTGCGGTAGGGGTGNTCTGGCACGACACCATTGCAGTCTTTGGTGATGTTGACATGGTGTTAAGTAACAGTTGTCACACTTTCGTCCAGCCCGTCACAGGTTAACAACCCTGCAAACTCCACTTCCCAAGATCCACCTAGCGATCACGTGACTATCCGCTCCTAACTGGCAGCCAATCACCGATCAGCCTCGCCTGAGTTTTGATTGTAACAACTGTGGTGTTTCCTATTTAAGCTGTACTGTTTGTTTCTCACTTTGCTAAGTATCATTTCTGTTTTTCAGTACGTACCGAGCCTTTGTTTTTATTTATGACCTTTCGTTGCCGTTTCCTTTGCCTGTCTTTTTGCTTCGTTTTTGCCTTTGCCCTGTTTGCTCTGTTTGTCTTGTTGTTGACCTTCCGCCTGGTTTTCGGTCTCTGCTTTTTGGATTGTCTCTTTTTTTCTATTAAACTGGTCAAAGCCTCATCTGCTCGCATCCTGCCTCTGTCGGACCCTGACAACAGTACGACTCATGGAGGCCATCACTGCTCGCTGAATATCCGCGATAGTGCCAGTGAAATCTTCGCATGTCTCATGATGTCAAGCCTACCCAACAAATTTCGTTCCTGTTGGTTGATTCCTTCTGGGTGCAGCTATTTGTGCAACTAGTCTTTTGATGACGAGTGTATGTGGTAACTATGCTGTTTAAAACACTAACAAAAAAAAAGCTATCTAACAAATACAATGAACAGTTCAGTAAACAGTTCTTGACAGCTGGAACAATACCGTAGGGCCATTTTGAAGAATGTGGATTTTAATGTAGAGTTAATAAAGGTCACTGTTAGATATGACCTTTTCTACTGTGTCATTCGTCTGGTTTTATTGGGTTATGTTCCACTTTCTGTGGTGTTTTACGGTGTCACCTTATTTTTATTGCACTCGTCCCGTATAGCATGTCTATCAGATCCCATGACATATAGCAGCTATTGAGAAACTCATGTTAGCTCATCTTATTATCATAGCAGAGCTACCAGTTATGTGTAGCCCAAACTGCTAGGGCCACAACTCTACGTTAGCATGTGATTGAGTGAGCAAGTACATGAGCTAGCATGTTACACCATTTCAGTAGTCTGTTGGTTCACGCTCAAGCCCACGTTGACTTGACCCTAAGTATCCCAAGTGCCATCTTGTGGGCTGTTCTCTAATTACAGCATAGCGGCGGACCCTTTAGACTGGATTAACATAAGTGCCAACGTAAACAGCAGAACTCTACTAGCTTGCTAATTAGCAAGACCAAGACTACCCAGACTACGCACCAACAGAAAGGACAGTAATACACAACTGTCCCGCTCCCTTCCACAGCCCTGTACGAGAGTAAAGGATGTCCAGTATTTGACATACTCTATTCATAAACAAAGAATTGTCTCCTGAAATAGTCATGACTGAAATTGGCCACCATAAGTTCGTTACTTTCATATTGATTAGCTATAGCTATTTCCCCCTATGTTAACTACGCATGCTGATTTTTGTATGATTATCATCATTTTATATAGACCATTATTCACTCTTATTTATATATTGCGGCAAGATTTTTTGGTGGGATAAAGCAGTTATACATACAGTGATGTACATTGTAGTCAGACGTCTTAAAGACAAAATGTTCATTAAAAAGCTCGCATGGCTAGCTGATTAGCTCACTGTGGTTTTGGTGATTGGATGATAAGTCATTGCAAAACAAACATGGGAGGCTGAACTGAGCCTTCATCCACAACCGAACATCCAATTCAGCAGTTATGCACCTAAATAAAGGCTTTACAGCCTCTGTTGCTGCTGCTTCTGTTGCTTCTTGTGCAGCTTAGCAAAGATAAACCAGATAAGGCAGAAAACGACCCTTATATCCATTAACCATTAATCCATTATGAATTCCGCAAAGAGGATTTTCACTTCCTGCTAAAACACCAACGCACATAAATACACACCCAGCTCATTCAGACGACTCTGCAGTTGCTCCAGCAGTCTCTCCTTCTCCTTCAACCTCTTCTCTGCAGAAAAAGAAGCCTTTATTAGCATTAACAACCTCGCAACTTGTATTAAATATAATGTCACATCTTTTAATGTTAACAGTAGTGTGCAAAAGTCAGAGACCACCCTTCATTTATCATAAATGATTATTTTTGCAGCTTAAAACAATAAACATTTATTGGATAGAAAATGAACAGGAGCATCCTCGACTACACATGACATCAAATGTTCCAGTAATATTTCTTGTGGTGTTCTGCAAGGGTCTGTCCTTGGCCCAATTTTATTTTCATTATACATGATTCCCCTGACAATTTTGGGACTTTGTTTTCATATATCATATAATTTTGACACTGAGGATACTCAGCTTTATCTCTGTGTGAAGCAAAATTTATTTACCATCTAGTGTATTAAGGATTGGACGTAATTGGCTGTAATTTCCTTAAATTGGAATTTGAATGGAAAACAGAAGTGCTGATTTGTTGCTAGTGATTTAGGGAAGGATCTTGTTTCACTGCCATTAAAGAATTATTTTAATTTTAATTATTTTGATTCTCAATTAAATTTCTCAATGCATATAAAAAGTTTATACAGGTCTGTAACTTTCAACTAAGAAAAGTGGCTAAATTAGAAAAAACTTTCCTTACAGAGAGATACAGAGATAATCAGTCATGTTTTTATACCATCACACTTGGATCAGTGGAACACGTTCTTTCAGACCTCCATAGGGTTGAGCTGTCTTCTCACAGTGGAAGGATGGACAGAATGTCCATGTGCATGTTCTCAGATCTGAAGCAAGAGTGGAGCTTGATGGTCTCCTCTCTCTCAAAGATGAAAGCTGTAAGTGCTGTTTATCTAATGGGGGCAGTGTTGGTGGGTCTACCCGATGTTCCAGGTGGTTGTCAGGATTCCTATTTTGTATCTTTCCTTCATTTTTTCCCACTTTTGGAAACCTTTTCCCATAGACTGTCTCCATCCTGAAGCACATGGATTATTTTATATCTAATCTCCTCAGAAATACTCCCTGAAGTATAAACAGCTTGTACATAATATTGTTTTCACAGGGAGTTAAACATATGAAGTGTGGTCTCCGACTCTTCCTCAGTATTGCATATCATAGGATCATATTAAAAAGCCCCAAGAAACAAGCAAGCTAATTTCCATTACCTTTACTAAGCATATTTCAACTTAGTAAAGGTATAGCTCATAGCACTACATGCAAGCCAGAAAGATGCTAATGAACAGCGATGCAACATGCAGCTTCCCAGATTTCTGGAGAACATAGCCCATATACGTTCTTTCTTTGCTTCCCAGCCTTTCTTACCCAGGTCCTGGTTTTGGTTCTGCAGCTCCTGGTTGACCTGGCACTGCTTCTCCAGTTTCAGCCGCAGCTCCTTCAGCTTTGCCTCCATGGTGGTCCCTGCAGAAACCCACAGCTTGACTTAAATCTGCTGCGCAGCGACCTTGCCTTTCAGTAGAACTCACATGCAACAATACCAAGCTGTCAGGACACAAAGCACTTCAGGGGTGAATTAATTTGGAGGAGTCTACAAGGGCAGCGTGAGAGACTCTATGGAACTCTAAGTCAACATCCATCAACACTGCATAAATAAAACACCAGATTTACGTCCATCATAGCTGAGACGTCCCTACCATAGGAGCGCAGGCAGTTAGAATGCAATGCCTGTTGGTAGAAGGGAACAGGTATACAGCCAATTATACGTCTTCGCGATATAGAGCTAGTGAGTACACCAATGTGCTGTATGTGTTTGCGCTCAAGTAGCTTCAGCATCCTTGAACAGCAGGAGTCCAAATGCTACATTAATTATGTATCCCCCAAATCAGCAGGGGGCGCTGCAAATATCGCCCTGGCCCACCCACAGCGAAAGCAGCAGTAGAGCTACATTAGCTATAGAAAATATTTAACCGGGTGTTCAGCCCTGAAACTGGCAGCTAAATGTGTTTGTAACACTACAGTAGAGTTCTGTAGATCAGCACTGCATCCTGAGGCCACTATGTTTTGATAGAATCCAGACTTCATGTTACACTGAAGTCATTCATCAGTATTCTCTCCTTAATAAGGGCTACACAGACTAATCCACTAGTCGACTTTACTCCTGGTGCTAATAACTAGGGCTGTACAAGACTCAGAATTTTGTCAGTCGAATCGGATTCGCCCGTCCTGGCCGACGATTCGACTATTCGTTCATGTTTTTCTCCATATACATTATCTAGTAATCAGTAAATCAATCTGCATACGTTTCAGATCTGATGTCCTCCTCATTTAGAAAGTCAGCAGAGTCACAGGATCATATTACTGAACTAAAAGAGACGTGGCATATGATGAACGATCTGAATTGGAGCCTGATTTAATTACAGAATATAGCGTCCGGCAGAAAGCAACGTATTTATGCTAAACATTAGCGCTTCTAGCC
>CM067481.1:1743684-1777748 GCA_034552555.1 Semaprochilodus insignis
TTCAAGAGATAAAAACACCTGCTTACCACAGAGGTGCGCTTCTACATTTACAGACAGCCTGTTCTTCAATGGTCAGGACCCCCACAGGACCACCACAGAGCAGGTATTATGTGGGTGGTGGATCATTCTCAGCACTGCAGTGACACTGACGTGGTGGTAGTGTGTTAGTGTATGTTGTGCTGGTGTGAGTGGATCAGACACAGCAGTGCTGCTGGACACCTCAGTGTCACTACTGGACTGAGAATCGTCCACCAACCAAAACTATCCAGCCAACAGCATCCTGTGTGCAGCGCTGTGACCGCTGATGAGGGACTAGTGGACGACCGACACTGCACTGTGCAGCAGCAGATGAGCTATCGTCTCTGACTGTACATCCACAAGGTGGACCAGCAAGGTAGGAGTGTCTAATAGAGAGTGATGAGAGTGGTCCACCATCCATGTAATACCTGCTCTGTGGTGGTCCTGTGGGGGTCCTTACCATTGAAGAACAAGGTAACAAAGTATACAGAGAAGCAGATGGACTACAGTCAATATACAATGCACCTGTATGGTAAGTGGAGCTGATAACATTATCAATGAGTGTAGAACCCCAGGAGATGTTCTTAATAAAGTGCCCAGTGAGTATCAGTTTTTTGGGGGGGTTGCAAGATTAATAATTCTAAACTTCTAAACTTGATCAAAAGTGAAATGCAGCGTCAGATCGCTTCACCTCTTGAGAAGCGCTAAGAATTTCAATCAAATGAAAATTCTCTACATATAGGTCGGCTGATGCAATATTCTAGCATAATCTCATAAAGAGAAATTGGAAATACGTTGCGTATTATATATACGATGCTTTCACTCGCTAAGATACCATTTCCTTGCAGCGTAAGATCAATATGTCTCATGTGGTGGCCGGGTAAATTGCATAAGTTCTACTTGGAATGGGGAAAAAACATGATTGGCAAAAATGAATACTTCTAAGATATCTGATAGCAATGTGAGAGGAGGGTCATTATTGGTAGAGTGTCCTTTCTCAGTCCTAGCCAGTGGTTCTCAATCTCAGGCCTGGAGCTGGATAATGAGATGAGACGAATCAGGTGTGCTAGAGAGCAGGAGAAACTCCAAACGCCCTGGGATTGATAGCCACTGGTCTAAGAATAACCTGTGATTATGTTGCCCTGTTGGGTTTTTCGCTAGCAAGGCAACGGCAGGCTGCACTTATGTGCGCTAGGCTATATATCATATCCGAGGCCCAAACACCCTTTCATCATTTGGCTGCAGCATGCATTTCCGAGCGGAATGGCCACATGGCAGAGATAAGGCATGGAAAAGCAACGGAATCTTCTTAGTTTTAATGAGAAATGCCACTGAGTCCGCTCGACAGTCATGTCTTGGATTTGCACTTGTAGCCTGCGGGGTGAGAAGTGGGTGCGAGTCAGACTATACTCCGTTGCCATGCTATAGTAACCATGGTAATCCTCGCGGGGATGGGAACCTCTTTTTTGGGCAAGAGGCTCACGTCCTGTTCCCAGATCACCATGGCAACAGCAGACCTCAGCGGTCCTCTGGTTAGCTACCTGGAGTTCAAAGTTCCAAACCCAACTAGCCCCGTTCCCAACTAGTTGGGGTAGGCGGGTGTCGGGTGCCGCTTTGCCTTATTCTTAAGGTGAACCGTGCGACATTATTAAGACAACGACCAAGCAGATGTTCCAGAATCAGATCGACACATGCAGTCAAGGTTCTTTAAGAGAGAGTTCCGAAGGAAGTAAGGCACTTTAGTGTTTCTGGGTTTCCTGACAGTAAAAAGCTGCAGGACTACAAGATGTCAACAGGACATTCTCTGGTCCACATGTTCTCTCCATACACCTAAACAACAACCAACAGAAAGTTGTTTCGGCCATTAGAACCATGAACACATTTACCTCGGTGCCTTCACGGAGCGGTGGATCCACGTCAGTTTTCCGGTTGAGTTCCAGCACATCGTTTTACTCATGGCCTCGTGTGTAGAGGAGATCACAAAAGACACTTTGCCGAGTTTCTAAACAGTAACCAGTAGAAAAAGGCAGAGCCGGCGCAGTCCGATTCATCGTTGATGATACAGAGTAGCGTAGCAAAAACAGCCTCTTCATCTGATGCAGACTCGGGGGCTCATTAGTAGGTTCTTCAGAAAGGGGGCGGAGTCAGGGGGCAGGTGTGCAGCACCTGGGCAGGTGAGTATCTTGTATTTGTCAGTCAGTTGGGCTGGTGTGCAGGTGTGTTGGTCTCTGAATCTTGATGTGTCACGGCTGAAGGTGCATTGGAAGCAAACCTTTGTAACATTTGGCTACAAGCTTTAGCGCTCAATGTCGATTTTGTCTTAATGGTTCACATTCGTTTTTTGAAGTGGTCCATAATCTGTCATTAGTGTGAACTGACATAAACTGCAAATATTGAGCAAACCAGCTGTTTCACAATGACTGTCCACCATTTGTTTTCCAAGTTAGCCATCGCTAACATCAGATATGTGTGTATTAATGTTTACCCAGTTTAGTCCCAGTCCATTACACATGCTAGCTAGGTCTACCACTATCGGACAATACTACCAAGCTGGGAGGGTGAAGGCTAGCACACGTGACACACCATAACATCTCTTCAAATTGCCACTGACGCAACATCATTGGACAGCTCAACATCCTTGGAGGAGAAGACTTAATTCCAATTCTGTTATATAAGCTAACAGAAACCCTTGTTGGCTAGCATCATGATATGGGAAGATGAAGGAGTGTCCTACCCACCCACAAACTGGTGAAGCCAGTTTTCATCTCTTGGACTTCTGACCACTGATTGCTGAGGCATCACTGGGTATCGAACTCACAACCTCCTGAAGACATGGCCACTTTTATAGGCTCTCCTAGATTGGATACATTGCCTGTAATGAGGCCCAGTTCATGTGTTTAATTTAATTTCATGTGCACAAACCACTGACACCAGATTGGTCAGAATCCATGCCCATGCGGGTCTTCTCAGGCCTCAAATCTGTTCACACTAATGAAAGACACGGATCATTTCAACGAACGCCCACAGTCCATAAAGAAAGACCTTGGTGCCGAATCAAAATTCAAAAATCAAAATTACAAAAAGGCTTGTAATGAGGGCGTAGCCTTTGTCCTGTAATCAGTGGGTTTGTCTGTGAGTGCTTGGGGTCTCTCTATGGAGTAGCAGACCCTGCTGAGTGGAGCACAGAACATACTGCCCTGGCGAGTGCAGCTCCTTCCTTCCATTCCTGATGCAATTTTCATCTCCAGTTCCTTCATTCGCTCTCCTCTCAATGCTTTCTGACGTCCTCTCTCTCCTCATTATATCCTCCTTTTAGAACTGCTCCCCGTTCCCTGAACCCTCTTTTTTAGAGCCATGTTTCAATAAAAGATCACATTTGCACAGTTTTGCCCCCTTAGCCTGAATATGGTTGATCAGCCAGGACATGTATGGTGTCTGAAGTTTGCTTCATTGGGCTATTTTGGTGTCATTGGGAATTGTTTGTTGGTTGAAGGCATAGCTGCTGGTTTTTCCATTATAATAGAGAACCATACAAGTGGGAAACTCTTTAAAACACGAAAGCTCATAAGAACTGCCGGCAGTTGTTGTTCAAAGACATGAGCTGTCAAATGCAGCTTTTCCACCACATGGTACGGCTCAACTCGACTCGCTTTTGGTACCACCTTCTTCGTTTTCCAGTGCAGATAGTAATCTCTCAGTGTAGCCGGTCATCATTGCGACGCTGCATGAAACTCATGTCATGTGAAGGAGACAAAAGACGTCATTATGATTGCTCATAATGCGAGAGGGTTCACTACCCTGGTAGCTAGCGTTAGCATGTGCGTTTAGGGTGACCGTTCTCTCAGACCAATCGGTAGTCTGCAGTGTTTTACATCACAGTTTGGTAACAGCTCACCTCGCTTGGAACCTCCACGGAAGTGATACCAAACACAGCACCAGGTTCCAGGTTTCCCTGATGGAAAACCGCATGAGCTGAGTCAAGTTGAGCCGGTGCTATGCAGTGTAAGACGTTTGTATGGCTTTGGATGTGATATGAGCAGCAACTTCCCAAAATTGAAGAGATTGGCTGAAGCCCCGCCCCAGATTGTCTCGCGTTGGCTGGAATACGCGAACTGGACTGAACTTTTTCAGCAGACCGTGGAGCATAATTTTTGCAGGTTGGTGTCTGTTGTCCATCATTGTTTACTAGCATGTGGTGCATGTTTGATGGACAGCATGACATCCTTGTGATGGAGCATTAGTTTTGCCAGAGGCTAATGTAGCTAAGGACAATGTACAGTATAGAACAATTAGCACTGTGCAAACTGCATGCCCACAACCCCTCAAACCATGTCCAGTTGTTAAGGCCAAGACTATTACATCGCTGATCGTGAACGCGTTTGTTGTGGAAAGGAATGTGATCTAGGTTTGATCCTACAAAGTGTTTTTCCGGATGCAAGACCGGTCACACATGGTTGAGTATGAAAGGTGTCTTAGATCCCGGGAACGGTCCAGAGAACTGATCTCTGGTGTTCTGGGGTTTGCTTTCACTCTGCATGAGTAAGCTATCTGCTTCCAGTGCTGCATGTGTGGTTGAGTGATGGGTTCACATTGTGACGTGACTGTTTCGACTTGAACTTCATGTGGCTTAAAACCTTCTAATACTTGAATACAGACCATAGTTTGCGGGTTCCTTGTATGACGAGGTACCATATTTCCAAAAAGTGCTGTTCTTTGCTGCTTGAGTGTTTAAATCCAAGGGAAAGAATAAAAAGCAGCAAATGGATGGAGCTAGGACCTACCATTTAGGAAACCTGTGTGCAGAAAAGTGACGTATGGAATTGGAAGTGGTGCAATCGATCAACGGTTCGGATGGAATTCTTGTGCGTGAAAGCAAACCACGGATAATGGGCCCCTCCCCCAAACGAACCCAGAACTGGTCCTGGTCCCAAAATTTGTATCACTACCACTTTTAAACAGGAAAAAAACACATTCAACAAGGAAGCCTCATGCATATTTTATGCAGTGATAGGAAATATGGTTGCACACAGAAAGCTCTGGTTCTACATGGTGAAGTTTGTTGGGTTTATGGCATTTCAAAGCCTGAACATTGCTTACATTAGCTACATTAGCCTCATCGCTCCAGGGCCAAACCATAGAAGCAAACTTCAGACACCAAACATGTCTTACCTATCTGACCACACCTCAGGTAGGGAGGAGTCTGTACGTTTGATTTGCCAAACTGTGTCTTCATTACAGTCGTGCGGCTCGTGCTCTGTCTCTCTCTCCCTCTCTCATTTCAGGTGTTCTATAACAGCGATGTCCCGCCGGTCGGCAGCGTACTCCGGGCTGAGGCCGTTCATGAACAGGCTGCCGTTGCGGGACAGGGGAAAAGAGGGGTACGCCTCTCGTTCGTCCCCCAGGTTGACGGACAGGGTGCGTTTGCCCATCTCCTGGTTGACGGAGGGATTGTTGAGGCCCAGCTCGGCCGACAGTTTGCGCTTGATGGAGGCGGCACGCTGGAACTTGTCGTAGATGTCCACGCTCAGTCGCCGGCGAGTCTCTTTGAACTCAGCTGAGACGTTGGCCGTCCACTCTGCGGCATGCGCTCGGAACTCACCCACCTGAGAGAGAGGAGGAGTGTAGAAAGAAAGAAGGAAAGAACAGATTAGGTCCCCAACAGGGTGCACAAACATGTTTCTAGGACAATTCCAAGCTTTTAAATCAGATCACATCATTTGTAGGTAAAAGGAGAGATTTGCCTTGTGTTATGTCATTGTCAAAATTGAAACAAACTGAAAGCAAGTCCGACTGAAGTGCTGACTCAAACTGGCCAATACAGAATGTACATTGAATTTAACTCATTTGTAACTCATTTTAATGCATTATGTACCTAACTATGTAATTAGCATTGTAATTAACTGTGTAATTAACTGTGTAATTATGTAATAACATTTAAATAAGCATGTAATCAGATCAGATGTGGAGCAACAACAGCTGTAAACTTGCAAGGGTTACTTGAGGTCAGGTTGAACCCGGCAGAGCTGACAGGACCATTGGTGGGTGAAAGACAGAACAGAATGAGGTGAACGAGATCTCGGGGGTCTTGGGGAGGAGATGACTTTTATCCACTTGAAACCAAATGACACTTAAGAGGCTTTCTGATTTAATGAAGTGGAATGAGAGGTAGACCAGTCTACATCTGCTCATTCTTCCTCATTCTCTGTCTCATTCTCTCTCTCTCTCTGTCTCTCTCTCTGTCTCTCTCTCTCTCTCTCTCTCTCACATATACACTTGTGTATATATCACATATATGTGTGTGTGTGTGTGTATGTATGTTTATGTATGTGTTTGTATGTTTATGTATGTATGTGTAAGTTTAAGTGTGTGTGTATGTGAGTGTGTGTTTATGTATGTGAGTATGTTTATGTGTGTGTATGTGTGTGTATTTATGTATGTGTGTATATGTGTGTATGTTTATGTATGTGAGTATGTTTGTGTGTGTATGTGTGTGTATTTATGTATGTGTGTATATGTGTGTATGTTTATGTATGTGAGTATGTTTATGTGTGTGTATGTGTGTGTATTTATGTATGTGTGTATATGTGTGTATGTTTATGTATGTGAGTATGTTTGTGTGTGTGTGTGTATTTATGTATGTGTATGTGTGTATGTCTATGTTTGTGTGTGTGTGTGCATGTGTGTATATGTGTGTGTATGTTTATGTATGTATGTATGTGTATGTTTAAGTATGTGTGTATGTGTGTGTGTATCTATGTATGTGCATGTGTGTGTGTATGTTTATGCATGTGTATGTGTGCGTGTATGTGTGCGTGTATGTGTGTGTGTGTATGTGTGTGTGTGCGTGTGTGTATAAGTGTGTGTGTGTGCGTGTGTGTGGGCTACTCATTTTCACTTTCTCTCTGTATGTAATAAATATCTCTCACGGCCGCTTAGCACAGGGGAGGGAGACGGTTGCTAGGTAACCTTGCGACAGGTGTGATGGCGACTACTGGGTTATTTTGCTTTGTGAGCAGTTAAGAGCTTTAATATCCAAGCTGCGTCACCTTCATCTGCCTTCATCTGTCTTCATCTGTGTTTATCCGTCTTCAGGGTGTCTCTCTGTTTGCTGTGCTTCTCTGTTATAGGCGCTGAGCACCGTGGGGTTTTACTCCAGGCCTCATAACCACTAAATATGACTGTTTATGCTCAAATTATCAGCATGTTAAAAAGTCATCTGCTCCATCATCATGGGCGATCAGGAGTAAACCATGCATGTAGTTTGGTCCTTTGTGAGACGGAGAGATGTAGATTAACCCTTGAACACCAAGGTATCCCATTGAGCTGCTTAACACTAGTAGTTATATAACTATAATTATATATTTTTTTTAAAGTAATATTTACAAAATTTAAGATGTACACAAGGTTATTCAACGTGGTAGTAACTTCAGGTTCCTGCCGATGGCGCTGCACGATGATAATGGGGCTTTTACATAACTGCAATGTGTGAGTGACGGGATTCATAGATTGAGAAGAGGTGCTACAGTGCAGGGAATGTCTCGTTCCATGTGTGGAAAATGGCTCCAAAGCAGATGTTAATGAGTGGCTAAAAGGAGTGACTGCATTTGGGCGTGCCAAAGACCATAGTGTGAAGGAAGTAGCTGAATCTGCAGGTGTATGGAAGCGTACGGGTCATACGGGTCTACCAGCAGTGGCTAAAATTCCAGTCTACAGGAAATTCTCCTCGGAATTGTGCCAGGGAAGTTGATTACACAAACATCCTAACTAGACTAAACTAAACTGTTCTAACTTTACTGTCCTAAATTTAAGTGTCTGTTCTTTTGGATTAACGCAGTGGCTGACACCATAGTTCACTATAACTACAGTATAACCAGCATAATGACCTTACATTCATCTACTTCGTGAAACAGAGATTTTTAAGTTGTGACGTTTTAATTGTAACAACGTTTTAAAAATCTCAGAGACTGCAGACACACTGCCTCCACTGTCCCCTCTTATTACTCCTGTGTGCTGACAAAAAACTGCTCAGACTGAGTAGGTTAAAATTCCCTAAATTAGAATATACACTCTTTGTCAAAAAAATAATTCCCAGGAGGAATATACCTGACATGCAAATGTCAGGTAAGCAAGACAGGCCTTATCGCTGTACCTGCTGACATTCAGCGAGCAGTGATGCCCTCCATGAGTCATCCTGTTAGTGCCAGCACCATTGGCAGACTGCTGCACCACGCAGAACTACATGCACGCAGACTGTTATGATGACTGTCCTTAACACCACNCCGTGTGTGGAGGCACCGTGGTCAGCAACAAGACGAATGGTTTGTTGTCACATATCACACGTCCAGAAGACCTGGTGTCACTCCACCTCCACCCCTACCACACAATCTGCAGGAACTGTGTGGGAACATTCAAGCTGCATGGGATGGATTATCACAGAACACCATTAGGAACCTCTACAGCTCCATGCTGAGACGTCTGTCATGTTGTGCTGCAATCCCATACATCCTACTGGGTGCAGTTATTCTTTTGATGATGAGTGTAAGTGTGCAGAAATGATTACAATTCCATATTTATATCACTGATCTACCCAAAATGCTAAAGTTCCTAATGATGCTAATATGGCCCAGTTAGCATTATAAACATAAGCTAAGCTCTTGAATAACTAAAGAGTAGAAGATCATGAGTTTGTGGAGGTCATACCAGGCCACAGTCTGTAAGCCAGAGGGCTGAGTGAGTAGTTTCCATCTCCTGTTAAAACTAAGTGGAATCTGTAGAGTGAGAGAACACACCTCTTCTTTTGTTTTCTTTGATATGACCCGGAACCAGTCTCCGATCATGCTGAGCACGGCGGCGAAGTACGCGAGCCCCACCAGAATCCAGAACCACACCACCGGCTTATAGTAGTCCAGATACTCGGTCTCAGATCCACCTGAACAGGTAAGAGACAGTCGCAACTTGATAACCTGATATTATGCCAGGAGAAATCATTTATATCTAGTCTATTGGAAACCTGTAGAATTATCCCATGTGCTTTTGTTGGGTTATGTATCTGATATATTGATTTATATTGGCAATAAATGCTTTTTCTATCCCCTTTCATTTTCTCTCATCCAGCTGAATAGTGTTATACGTACAGAGGAACCTATCTTAGCCAGTTGTGGACAGGACAGGAAGTTGACTGTAGTTTATTATTAACAGTACTAAGGAAATTTGAGTCCACCAAAGGAACTAATCGGAAACTCCCAATAACACAAAACATATCACGCTCACCTGCAACAAAATCTCCAAACCCGATGGTCGTCAAGGTGATGACCACAAAATAGATGGCCTCCAGTGTGCTCCATTCCTCGATGTTCTTGAAGATGATGGCTGGTATTGTGACGAAGAGCAGACAGCCAAAGAGGATGAAGAGAACAGTGGAGATCACACGGATCTTTGTTTGACTCACCTTCCACTTCTGTAGTGAGAGAAAGATACAGATGGACCGATGGATTAGTAGATGGAGGAACAGGGAGTTGAATCGGTACATAAGTGCATGGATGGAGGGATGGATGGGTGGATGGATGAATGGGTGAGTGGATGGATGAATGGCTGGGTCAATGGAATGAAGGAATGGGTAGATAGATAAATACATGAAACGTTGATGGATGGATGCATTCAATGGATGTGTGGACAACTGGATGGAGAGATGGATGGATGAATGAATAAACTGAATGATGGGTGGGTGGGCAAATGGATGGCGGGATAGATGAATGGGTGAATGATGGGTGGGTAGGCAAATGGACAGAGGGTTGGTTGGATGAATGGATGGGCAAATGGATAGATGGGGGCATGATTGGGTTGCTGAGTGCCTGGATGGATAGTTTGATTGATGTGTGAATGGATGAATGCAAGGGTTAATGAATGGATGGGCTGATGACTGGATGGATGGGTGGGTAAATGGATAGAAAGATGGATGAATGGATAGATGGGTGGGTGGGCAATGGATGGATAGATTGAGGGAGGAGTGCATGATTGGGTTGCTGATTACCTGGATGGATAGACAGATGCATGAAAGGTCGGAGATGTGAACACATGGATGTATAAATGCATGGGTGGATGGACAGGTGGGTGGATGGAGGTAAGGAGGGAGGGATGGATAGATGCATGGATGGACGGACCAATGCTCCAGACAATACCGCCTCACAAAGAGGTTTACAGTAAGACTGTATTTGTGTTTAACCGTAAGCTGTGTCAGGGGTATTTAAGGACAGCGCAGAGAAGACCACTGCTTCCTCTGTCTGTGTACTTGGCTGCCCCCCTGAGTGACGTGAAATGCTCTTTAAATGAGTCTATATTGAGTTTCTATTCTCTTTCATGCACGGAACAAATAGAAACAGCTGTTTAAACCCATATTAGAGAGAATCTCTCTCTCTGACTCTGAGAGTGGATGAATCATCATTTCCCTCTGGTCCTTTGAGTGGCATTTCCCTCACCCGCTTACTTTCTCTCCCTCAGGCTGTTTTCTACCCTGGAAATGCTCTTTCTGTCTCAGAGAGCCAGCCGATCACACTATCAGCCACGCACAATGAAGGACGACCTGTCAGTGACATCATTAGACCTCTTCCGGACATGAAAGGAAGCTTTCCCACAAGAGCGCACACTTCTCCGCTGAAGTCGCACAGTTCCTGCTGAAGTTCAGCTTGTTTGAAACAGACGTTACTCCTGCTGACATTATCATCACCTGATGATAATGTGCTGGAGCGCAGTGAGGAGAATGGCACTTAGCTGACATTTTATTGCTTTCAAAGGGACTGTAATAGCTGTAACAGCCATGCTCAGCCATCGCTGAGTTCTACTATACGCATCAGCCGAGTTCATGTATCTGCACTTGGTTTTACTGTGTTTACGGTGGGAGTAATTACCCTGCAATGACAGGAGACAGACATGCTAGCACAACACAAAGCCATTAACTTAACTTCTCAAACTTTACAGGTGGTTTTAATGTAAGTTAATATAATAGAAATGTGACTTAAATACACACATCATCAAAAGAAAAGCTGCACCCAGNCCTCCACACACAGGATTTGCTGGTCATCTCCACTATGACAAAAGCGGGACTCGTCACTGAAGATGACCCGCTGCCATTCTGAGTCACTCCATGATAGTCTGGCACGACACCATTGCAGTTCTTTGTCAACTGTGACGTGGTGTTAAGGGCATTCGTCCTAACGGTCTCCGTGCATGTAGTCCTGCGTTATGCAGACTTCTGCCAGTGGTGCTGGCACTAACAAGATGATACGTTGAGGCCAATGTCCGCAATCGTGGCTGTTGTTGGGTCAGTCAGGTACAGCGATAAGGCCCATCCTTGCTTATGTCACATGCACGACTAAGCGTGAAACTTTAATCATTCACATGCCTCACGATGTCAAAACTACCCACCAAATTTCATCTCTATTAGTTGATTCCTTTTGGTTGCAGCTATTTGTGTGTTTTCTGTTTGTCCATTCATCAAATTACCTCAAATTACATATATCATAAATGACACTATACCACACATTTCATAATCTTAAACACATGCTGCTCTGAAAGCTTCCATGCAACTGACATTTGTTCAGCATACATATAGGGAGGTTGATGCATATCGTCACTGTCCAAAGAAAAACAAGTATCTCCAAAACGGCAACTTTACAGGAGAGTCCAAAAACCTCATTTAACTTCAGTGAAATCAATGGAACCAGACGTCTTTCCAAGCAGTTTTGGTCCATTTCTGTCGGTCCATTCGTCATGAGATTCTGACTCAGCGTAAACAGCAGCTGCTTTGTTCAAATGATGCATAAAAGTGAAAATGGACAAAAGTGGATACAAAACCTCTTTCTAAAACCAAGTGGCACAGCCATCCGAGTGCTGGTCCTATTGCTGGGAGATTGTGGATTCTGTCCCCAGTGATGCTATAAGGCACTCTCTGGATGTGGGTGTGATGGTCCTCCCTCTCCCCCCATCACTAAGCCTATTGTTAGCCAACACGGATGACGTAACAGAATTGGTGATTAGTGTTGTCCTCCAAGCGTGTTGAGCTGTCCAAAGACATTGCATTGGCAGCTGCATTGAGAAGATGTGGCAGTGCTTCGTGCTTCTTAGGAGAAACAGTTGCTAGCCTTTGTAGCAGCATATGATCTGGAGACTATCAATCCTTGGTCTAAAAGGTGAGCAGGTACACCAGAGGCTACGTGTGAGTAAATGGGAGTGAATGTAGGAGACCAGAGGCTCTGAGTGAATGAATGGGAGTGAAGGGAGGAAACACCTGAGTACCCTGAACAGACTGCTGTTTTGTCAACATAGATCAAACTATAGCAAATTGCCTGTCACGTCGTTCACCTGTAACACGTTGTCTATCACACTCCCATGTGTCCAACACGGAAAAACAAAGCTTTTGTGACACGAGTAACAACAAGATAGAGCTGCTGCTGGGTTCATTTACGGTTCCACTGCTGGGTTCATTTACGGCTCTGCGCCAGAGTCTTAGATATGATCAAGGAAGTCGATAAGATCATCAGAAGATAAATACTGAGGAACAGCATGTGATCAATAACTGCTACATGCCTGTAGAATCTTCTTTAAATAGAATGATAACTGGACATTGTATGGAGTTGTCACGCGTCCAGGCCTCCGTCATATCCCTGAACTACATTTCCCATGGGTCGCTGAGTGCCTGCATGGATAGATAAATGATTGGAACGATAGATTTGTGAACAAACGGGTGAATGGATGGATGGATGGATGGATGGATGGATGGATAGATGTATGGATGGACAGACAGATAGATGTTTGGGTGGATAACTGGGTTCATTTGCAGGCTCATTTACGGCTCTGCGCCAGCGTCTTAGATATGATCAAGGAAGTTGATAAGATCAACAGAAGATAAAATACTGTAGAACAGTAGAATGTGATAAACCACCGCTACATGCCTGTAACCTGCTTTAAACTGTAATACACAGTCATCATCAAAAGAATCTACCACCCCTACCGCACCATCTGCAGGAACTGTGTGAGGATGTTCAAGCTGCATGGGATGGATTATCACAGGACACCATTAGGAACCTCTACAACTCCATGCCGAGACGTCTGGCATGTTGCGTTAGCCATGCTGAGAGACACTACTTCTGTATGTGCAGCTCAATAAATATTGTCCATATCAGTCCAAAGTCACTCTTTGGCTTCTTACCCGCTCAGTGTAACACTACAGCAGTGTATTGTTTCTCAGACATCAGCACATAAAAATTAGTTTGGAGACAAACTCATAAATGTCCGAGATTTAGCTGGGCTTTCCAAAGTGGGCTTATTCATGACAGTTCAGCTTTACTTGGAGCAATTCCATTGTTTTATACCAGACAAAATTAGCTGAAACAAGACAAAGTAGCACAACTGACTAACTGGCAAGCAAGCTGATGTGCAAACTGTTGTCTTTTTCCTGTTTATATGCTTTAATTTCACAGTTTTCAAATGATAGAAGCCATGTTCGCATTGCACACCAGCTTGTAATCCAGGGCAGTAATCCAGAACAGTGCCTCTCCCAGTGGCTATTGAGGATATTAGGTTTAGCGACAGTCCAAACACTCCAGTTTTGTTTAAATTCAAAGTGAATAGTTGGTGGCTCCGAGCTGCTGTTGCTGAAGAAAACTACCGTGACACTTGTAAGAGCTTTGCTGATGTCATGGTCACATAAGATTGGTTTACAACGTACAAGGTCTGATTTAAGTGACAAAGTCAGTCCCCAATGACAAACAGCAAAGGATTTCCATCTTTCCTCATATTACAAAATTAATGGCTGTTTCTGCATCTTTAGGTGTCGGAAGTGGGATCGCCCCCAAGCAGACTGGAGGTGAATGACGATACCACAAACTCAAATTCATGCAGCAGAGAAGAATGAGCCCCACCAGTGACTGCAGAAGAAGAGGCAGCCCGGCAAAGATGACCCACAGATAGCCCAGTGGAGGACAGGGAAAGACATGGTAGCATGGACGCTTGGACTTTGTCCAGTGAGGACCTATCGGTAGAGCATTGCTGGGGGCATTTTCTCAACTGCTGCTGTGTTCAGTACAAATGAGCTATGATTCCCACGACTTGTCCTGTGCTGATGCTTCAATGCAATGTGCAAATCACCCCAGATACCCCAGAGAGACACATTATCGTATATTATCGTATATATAATTACTATATTCATGTTATTTGTGTTTCAATATTTAGTTTTTTTTTTTTATTATTAAGGGTTTAAATACTAATTTCACTCCAAATATACATGCTGAAATGCTTTAGAGACTCTTTAGCAGCTAAATTACTACAGGGTGTGTCAAAAGGAAGGAAACACCCTGAAAAATTAAAACAGTTTGGCAGATGGCCATCTTGAATGCCACCATCTTCGATTCAACTTCAGTTTTCCAAACAGGAAGCGGGTGTGTGGCCCATCAACCTGGTAAACAATTTCACCAGAAAAACAGTGGTGTGCTTCACGTCGACGTAACTATTTGTTCATTCAAGATGGCCGCCGTGTTGTTGACATGGCCTAACAGGTTTCCCCATTTCCTCATTGCTTGTGGGGAAAATTGAACCACTGTCTACCGAACCGTTTTCTTTTGATATGGGTGTTTCCTTACTTTTGAGACCCCCTGTATATCATGGTATCTCGAAAATCCGGCCTATTCATCGTCAAATCTCCAACCAGTAACAGTGTCGCTCTATAGGGCAGCTGCTGTAAACAGAGAGAAAGGATGTATTGAATAGCTCATATAAGCTGTAAATTGAACTGACACACATCCCTCGCAGAAAGACAGATTTACAGCTTGCTCTGCAATAAGGAAGATGGAGGGAGGACTTGAGAGTAAGAGAGAAAGGGACATTCACAGTAGAGTAAAGAGCAGGTACGAGTGCCTGTATTAGGACTTCATGTGTAGTTCTCACTGTGGAGTGTTGTACCTGTCAATACCTGTACCTGACAGTCCTGTTAGTCACTCTACATCTCCATCCAGATTGATTTCTGTGTGGAAATCACTTTGGCTGAAAGCATCTTGACTCACAGCGGCGTGCTACACTATACTTAATAAAAGCTGAACAGGTGTACCCACACCTGCTCTGTGACGGGCCAGCCCATAGACTGGTAGCACCATAACCGACACAAAAAACTGGACCCTGGTGAAAATGTCTGCGCTAGAAGATGATAAGTTTGCAGCAAGTTGCAATTTGCATATCTCTAAACAGATGTGCTTATGTGGTTTCTTCAGTCTGGAAGCCTGAAATATGAAAAGCCATATAACAGCCATGTGACCAGGTGGCTAGGGCTACCCCTGAAATCTGATTGGCCATCTCGGATGCCATCCCGTTATTGGCTGGACTGGGTGTTTGTGCCTTTCAGAGGGGAGCTGTTTCACTATGGACCGACATGTCGGGTAATGCAAACAGTGTATCAATGTAATAGAAATGTATGTGGCCCTATAATACATATTTCAATTCCATATGTCTGCATGTTGGTCCACACTTCACGTCCACACTGTCATACACTTTAGGTTCATGGTATAAAGGTTGCTATGGTATCAGGTTGTTGTGTGTGACCCATCAAACTGGTAGACAATTTCACCAGAAAAACAGTGGTGTGCTTCATGTCAACGTAACTATTTGTTCACTCAAGATGGCTGCCATGTTGGTGACATGGCCTAACAGGTTTCCTCATTTCACCATTGCTTGTGTCCAAAATTGAACCACTGTTTGGCAAACTGTTTTCATTTGATATGGGTGTTTCCTTACTTTTGAGACACCCTGTATATCGTAGCACCTCAGAAAACTTTAAAGGAGAAAGGAAAACAGATTTCCACCAATTGATGCAATTCAACCGTTGATGCAATTAAATTTTATTACAACTAATGGAATAAGTTCCTGGGCTGGCTTTTTGCACCTTTAAGAGGAGAGCTGTTTCGCTATGGACTGACATGTAGGGTAATGCAAACAATGTATCAATGTAATAGAAATGTATGCACCCCATAATACATATTTAAATTCCATATGTTGCATTGTTGGTCCACACCTCAGCTCCTCACTGTCATACACTTTAGGTTCATAGTAGATATGTAATAGCTTACAGCAGCTAGTAAATAATTCATAGTAAATACTGAATAATTCTGTAACAACCAATAACAATCCGCAATAATGTATACATAGTAATTGCTGAATATTTCATGGTAGTTACTGAATCATTCATAGACATTCATATCCAATAATCAAATGTATTCAATGAATACTTTGTGGTAGTTACTGAATAATAACTGGATGATAAGCCTGCAGTTTCTGTTCGGTTCACTCTATGCTCTATGTGGCCTGGTGAGCTGCAAACATCAAATCAAAGACAGGCTGTTTTTAAAATGCCGGGAGCGGAGCCAGAAACTGGCAGCACTCTTCGCTGCGTGCGCTAAAGAGCCCCGGCACACGCATGATTCATCCCAGCAGCTAATTAGCGAGTGCTTCATTAGTTAAGTGTGGTGTATTAGAAAAGGGAGACACTAAATGACACGCTGCATGTTTGACCTTCCAGGACTAGAGCTAGGAAACACTCACTGACCTGGTCGTCAAGCCACATAACCCTTTAGTTCATTATGACCTTCTAATAGACTAGTTTAAAGTAATTACATAATAATTACGTATATATTACAATATGTATAACAAGAGCTTTTCACAAAATCTCCTCTCTTACTCACAAACAGATCGATAGTGCACTTTCCGTAAAACTGCTTGTCGCAGAGAGCTATGAGTGTGAAATAATAAAATATAAAACTACAACATGCTTTTGGTATTCCATCACTGTCAGTGTAGACTAATGTTTTGACAATGCCTCTTGTTGCCATTGTACAAGTAGCAAGACCTTACAACCACCTGGGATGCTACAGCCACCACCTACCAAGAAGGAAAATTATAACAAGTTATACCAGCCTCTTTAAATAATATAGCAACAGCCCAGCAACACAATAGCAACCATGTAACAATTACCAAGAAATGCCCTAACAACAACCTGGAATACTATCATCATAACATCATAGCAACATCGTAGCAAAGACCTGTGGTAACACACAATCCCCTTAACCCTTACTAAGAAATGCCCCAACAACAACCTGGAATACCATAGCAACCTCAGGGCAACTACCTGGGATACCCTAGCAACCTCAGGGCAACTACCTGGGATATCACAGCAACCTCAGATGAACTACCTCGGACACCACAGTAACCTCATGGCAAGAACCTGGAATACCATATCAACTTCAGAGCAACTACCTGGGATACCATAGCAACCTCAGGGCAACTACCTGGAATACAGTAGTAACCTTAGAGCAACTACCTCTAATACCATAGCAACCGCATGGCAACTAACTGGGATATCATAGCAACCTCAAAGAAACTACCTGTAATACCATAGCAACCTCATGGCAACTAACTGGGATATCACAGCAACCTCAAAGAAACTGCCTGGAATACCACAGCAACCTCAGGGCAACTGCATGGAGTGCCATAGCAACCTCAGGGTAACTGCATGGAGTGCCATAGCAACCTCAGGGCAACTGCATGGAATGCCACTGCAAACTCAGGGCAACTGCATGGAGTGCCATAGCAACCTCAGGGCAACTGCCTGGAATGCCACTACAACCTCAGGGCAACAACTTGGGATACCATAGCAACCTTAGAGGAACTACCTGGAATATCATACCTCATGGTAATTAGCAAGTACTTTGTAAACCCAGGTAAAGGATGAAAATGATCTGCACCACTTTCACAAAGGGTTTTATAGTTAAACCAAATTACTGGAAACTACTTTCTCCCTGAAATATCTGGGCTCCTCCCACTGCAGTGACATCGGATACAGTCCTTAATGCCAGGACCCCAAATGACTCATTTACATACCCACACATTATTTAGTTTCTACATTCCAGTAGAAGAAGAGACCAGAATGAAAGAGACAGAATAAGACGGAGAGACAAAGAGAGATATATGTCCCTCCACTGCTCTAAACTAGCGCTGCTTCTGAGTCACTGCAGCAAATGGTCAATTCCAGTGCTATGTGAGATTTGGACTCATACTGACTTACAAAAGCTTAACACCAACGAGACAACTGGAAGACTTGCCTGCAGTCTTTCAGGGAGAGTCCATTTACATATGACAGTAATTCATCAGCATTACGGCTGGCATCAAACGGGCATGCTGTTTCTGGAACATTCTGGGTACGTTTTAAACATGTTCTTCATGTAAATGACATTCCTGTGTCACGGGGGTGACGCCAGGTGAGGAAATATTCCTCTTAAGAGAAGTGTACGGACTGCAAGCGGCATTTACGCGTAAACCGTGCTCAAATAACATTCCAGCTAATTAGCAAAGCCGTCTCGACTGCAGCAGCATGTAGCAGTGCAGTTCATCTATGGATGAGCGCGTTTACGCTGTCAGGTAAAACAGCAGCTGTTTAATTAGTCATATCCCACAGAAACATCTAACACGGGGGGATTTAATCCTTTAACCTCTCGTTATCTCTGACACGCTGAGAAAACGTGCTCCACAGGGCTAAATTTAACCCTGTGAAACAAACAATAACAGGATTAGAAAAATAATAATGCAATCTGAATCTGACCCGGCCCCGCTGGGGGGCGCCCAACAAAAGACTGGGTTCAAACACAACATCCCGCTCCGATAAGGCTCTGGCTGGTTTCCTAATGAGTGGTTTACCTAGGATGTTTTCACACTAGAGCTTTTTTCCGGACCCGGGGCCACATGCTCTGCAAGTCTGATCATGCGTGAAAGCTGTTTTCAAGGCTGGGAGCGGTCCAGAGAACCCATCTCTGGTCCTCCTGAAATCTGTGATCTGGGAATCGATGTGAACTCTGGCATGGTCTTGCCCCTGCTTTGCCCCTGCTTATTACGTCACTTCCAATTCCAGGTTTCCTGATGGTGGGAAAAGGATTGTTGTGGACAAAAGGTGGTGTTCTTTGCCGCCCGAGTGTTTGCGTTCAAGGAAAAAACAATAAAAAGCAGCAAACGGATGAAGCTAGTGCCTAACGCTTCGCAAACGTGCATGCAGGAAAGGGGATGGAATTCTTGTTCTTGGGAAAAGACTGTATACCTCTCCTGCTGCTCTGGCCGCTAAACAGCACAATCGGACAGTTCCTATGCCTGAAGATTAGAACAAAACTAATTTGGTGAAAAATGGTTGGGTAATACGGAAGGAATGGCTAATTTAACCATGAGAGTATCACAAATAGCTGCACCCAGAAAGAATCAGCCGACAGGAACGAAACTTGGTGGGTAGGTTTGACATTGTGAGACATGCCAATGATTCAATATTTCACGCTCGGCCGTGCATGTGATGTAAGCATGGACAGGCCTTATGACTGTATCTGACTGACCCAACAGCCACGATTGTGGACATTCAGTGAGCAGTGATGCCCTCCACGAGTCATCCTGTTAGTGCCAGCACCATTGGCAGACCGCTGCACCACGCAGGACTACATGCACACAGACCCTTACGACAACCTTAACACCACGTCACTGTCACCAAACACTGCAATGGTGTCGTGCCAGATTGTCATGGAGTGACTCGGAATGGCAGCGGGTCATCTTCAGTGACGAGTCCCGCTTTTGTCTTGGTGGAGACGACCAACGAATCCGTTGCACCGTGGTCAGCACCAAGATGAACGGTTTGTTGTCACGCGCCACATGTCCAGAAGGCCTGGTGTCACTCCACCTCCACCCCTACCGCACAATCTGTGGGAACTGTGTGAGAATATTCAAGCTGCATGGGATGGATTATCACAGGACCCCATTAGGAACCTCTACAGCTCCATGTCGAGACGTCTGGCATGTTGCCCATATCAGTCTAAATTTATCATCATTTATTGTTCCTGGTGACCTTTAACTTCCTTCCCAACAGCACTGCTATCCTACACTTCCTTCTGGGTGTAGCTGTTCTTTTGACGGTGAGTGTATCTCAGAACATGTGTATTTGTTCACAAGCAGATCTTGACTGCTCCAACATGGGGTATCGCCTTTGACAGACAACAACAGACAAAGTGTCACCTGACATAAAAGTTGACAAATGCACTGGAATGAAGGGTTTGTGTGGGCGTCTTAGAGCCTTGCAAGCACTGCCCTACAGGAAATGCTACTGAAATGCTTTTAAATTGGGACCGGGATCATTTCTTCCAGCATATGCAGCAGTATTATCGCACCATACATCCTTAGGCTTTGTGTTTTCTCCAGTGCTCCAGTTGACATTTGCATGAAACCGCCACGGCTGATTATTCATTCCATGTGATTTGGACTTGTGCCAACTGTGAGCTGCTACAGAAAGGCCCTTATAACTGCTTTCAATTTCCCCATGTCTTTATTCACTGGGGGTGTTTTCATTACTTCCCATGAATGAAAAGGGATCTGCTCAGAGATCCTTGATGAATAATGTGTGCTGGTCATTCAGTAAAACTTGATAAAGCTGAGAAATGAATGTTCTCTTATCTATTGTGGAGGGTGTCGCAAAAGAGAAAATTGCAAGTCAATTCAGTCTAATTAAATTCACTTCGCTTCAGCCGTTCTGTTGGACCTACCTGACTCACTAATGGAGGCGCAAATTGTCTAGCCCCTTCATGAGCTTGCCACAAAGACTGGGCTCACTTTGCATGCCTATTGGGTGAAGTGACCTATACATAGTATATTAGTCTCTATATTAATGTGCAGTCTGAACACTGACCTGTTTGGGATATTTGACTTTGGTCTGATTAAATAAAGAGCTGCATGGTCAAAACATTTAAAGCAAGCTCGTGCTAATAGAGTTGATATGTTGACTAGTACCAGATTCCCCTGAGCTTGTTGCTATACTGACTGACTATCCCCTAGAACTTAAGGGGCACTCTGACAAAAACGATAGACACAACCATTGATTTATCCGTAATGAACATTCCTGCTCACCTCCGACGGTAGTGTCACAACAGCTTTTTTGGTTCAACGTCACAGAAAATCCCCTCGTGATGATGTATTTAGAAGGTTGGAGGTATTTGGGGTTTGATCACAGTAGGCATTTGCACCATTGCTCGACAACCTTATGCAACATCGCAACCAACATATATTTCCATCCAGAGCTGCACCGATTTTTGACCGAGATCTCGTATTGGTGATGTAAGAGTCTTGAACCACTCTTCATTTTACTGTCACATGATGTTGCTGAGTCTCGATCTGACAAAGTGAAGCATGCCCAGATCATAACACTGCCTGCAGAGGCTTGTACAATGGGCACTATGCACGATGGGTGCCAATCTAGACTCATCAGACCAGGTGACCTTGATCCATTGCTTCTTTAAGTTGAGTAGCCTCACATACAAGTGGTTCTTGTCTTAATCCTATGACTTCACCAAGCATTTGAGTGATCTCGGGTCACAGTCATTTCTGTTCCACACAGTTGTGGGTTCTCCACTGTCCTTCCAGGTATTAATAATGTGCTGGGCGTGTGTTCGGAAGTGTTTGGAACCCAAGACCAGTCATTTTAGCTTTTCTTTAGTTGTTCTCTTTGCTTGATGGCAAAATTTGACCCTTCTGAAACACAGTAACATCTTCTTCTCAATCACGGGGTATATCTTACCATACGGTTGTGTAAGAAATGAGAAGCTACTCACTGCATCAGTGAAACATACTAATCAGTGCAGTAATTATCCAATCAAAGCTTGAAAACGAATCACCTTACGTGTTTAAAGTGGTAGTAACTCCTGCAGATGGCACTGCACAAAGGATGATGGGGCTGTAAATACCTGCGCGGTGTGAGTAGATTGAGACAAGGTGGTACAGTGCAGTGAATGTCTCGTTCCATGTGTGGAAAATGGCTCCAGAGCAGATGTTAATGATTGGCTAAAAGGAGTGACTGCATTTGGGTGTGCCAAAGACCATAGTGTGAAGGAAGTAGCTGAATCTGTAGGTGTATGGAAGCGTATGGTCATACGGGTCTACCAGCAGTGGCAACAATCCCAGTCACGCTATTAGGTACCTTTCAGTCACAGGTGGCTGTGGACACAATGCATGGTGGGTATTGTAGTGAAACACTGACAAAGGATACAATATCATGAGTATCACACGACAAATAACATATGTGCTGTTTTCTATTTAATTTTAGGCTGAAATGCCCCTATATGACTAATATATGTAAATGACTCTTTTGCTTATTGGCTGCTGTGTATTGTTCCTCTCTTAAAATGCAGTCTAGGCTGAACCACAGCGCATAACTTTCACAAAAATGGGTGGGGCTATAGTGCTGTAGGCTGAATTGACAAATTTACGTTAACAGTGGATGTCCAACCGGGCAGCTAAGTTTCCATATTTAGACTGCGGAGCGAATGGTGGGTTTTAAAACTTTAATATTGTTTACATGGTACGCCAAATTCTTATTCCAAAACAGTGAGCCGGTGCCTCTGCAAGCTTCTTATTGATTGCAACTTCTCCTGTTCTTGCAGAGCATCAACACAGAAGTCTTTTCCCTCTTGCAAAGCCTTGATCTCTTGTGTCTGCAGTTACGCAAGCATCAACCTGCAGCTAGCTGGAGGTTTTTCAGGCAGATTCTTCACCCTAGCTGCCTATTACACCTCACCCTGGTGTGAGACTCAGCATGGTGTTGAGAGCGCTCCTGATCATAAATATTGGATATGGAGGGAGTAATCGAAGGAGAGAACAGGCTCGGCTGCTCCTTCTATATTTCATGTGGATCTCGGGAACGCAGTGAGAATACATTATCCTGTTAGGCTGTAGATTCTCCGTGCCAGCTCCTTGCTGGAAGCAGTAATAGCACTCTAAACTGAAGCAAAATACTGAGCTAAAGCTAAGCTAACAATTCTAACAGAGCAGATCATCACTGAAACATGCCTGCATGTACATTTCCGGATCTTCTCAATCAAGGCAAATTATATTGAGTGCCTTTATTCTTAAAAATAAATGGTTCTTGGTTTGGAGGTTCTTTAAAAAAGGTTCTTGCACATCTCATTTCTAAGAACAGTTCATTGAAACGGTGGTTCTCAAGCGGTGTTCAGGAACCTGATCTACAGTTTTGCTCCAAGTTGCAACATCTAGGGATAGAAGAAAATATGGACCATTTGGAGGTCCTTGAGAACTAGTTTGAGAATCTCTGTGAGAATTGGTATTCTTGCTCTTGGGGTCCCCCTACAGCTGTAGAGGATCATGGGGCCATATATACTTGCAGGGTGTGAGTGACAGGATCCATAGATTGGCAAGAGGTGCTACAGTGCAGTGAATGTCTCGTTCCATGTGTGGAAAATGGCTCCAAAGCAGATGTTAATGATTGGCGAAAAGGAGTGACTGCATTTGGGCATGTCAAAGACCATAGTGAGAAGGAAGTAGCTGGATCTGCAGGTGTATGGAAGCGTACTGTCATACGGGTCTACCAGCAGTGTCTAAAATCCCAGTCTACAGGGAATTCTCCTCGGAATTGTGTCAGGGAAGGCATCCACCAAATCTGGCCCAACTGTGCAATTCCTTGATTGTGCAATTCCAACTGTGCAATTCCAATGTTGATGTGGCCTACATCCAGAAACTTGTCCAATACATGCCAAATCCAATCACAGCTGTTATTCCTGCTCAAGGAGGTATTACAGGGTATTAGGGGCATTTCAGTCACAGAGAAGTCATTTTTTGTCTGGTGAGCTTAACGTTGGTTAGAGATTCTGCTACCTGAGTCCGAGATTTACAAAAGTCAGACTCTCCTTTTCTCTTCCTCACTTCTTACAACAACTTCTTCCATCTCTTTGCATCCTCTGCCATGATCTTCTAATAGCTAGCTGAAGACTCATAGTTGTTGGCCTGTGATATGATGCCGTAAAGCGCTATGTAGCTTATTCCTACACTCCAGGCCTGGGAGGCAATGACAGAGATGCTGTTCTCCCTACTATTACTCGGAGCACCATTAAAATGAATTGGAACCAAGAGGGGTTCTTCTATGGCACTGCTCAATTGAGCAACTGATTTTGGTATCTTTGGATGAGGGCAAAGTAATTTACAGAGGGGGCACAGCTGCATGGACCCCCTAAATAGCTGGATTATGTGATTGGCCAGGATATTTTTATATCCAGTCACTACATGGCAGCTGTCTTTCTTCAAATCCAGAGCATTACTGCAGCGCTCCGGAAATGAAGATATTAACCCAGGCATCCCAACAGCCTACTAAAAATGGAGGTGAAATTGTGCCATTTCCAATTATAGAAAGCAAATAAGACCGTGAAAGCACCCAGCTTACCCAGCCACATGGATGCTATGGGTAATTGGCTGAACTCTAATGTGTGCAGTGCAGGAGGTCTCAGCAGCAGGAGCGTGAATGCCTGGTTGAAGTTATAGGTTAGCCTTGTATCTGCAGTATCAGGGAATTTATTGCAGCCTTTGTTGTAAGTGCATGTATGAGGTCGCTGGGAGGGGGCACAAGGACGTCTTGGAGATTTCGATTTCTTTCTGCAGCAAGGCTTTCAGCATGTATATATATGTGTCAGGGAAACAAAGGCAGGTCTGTAGTCTTTCTTAATGAAGGCCCCTAGGGCTGCAGGCTGCCGTAGAATTGACCTACCATCGGTCGGAGCAGGTCAGGAAAGAGGGACGATCTGCCTACAGGGCTGATGAATTAAGCAGGTGTCTGATGAACAATGCACTGTCTGCCACAGGACTTCATGGGAGGAATGAGAAAGTGCATGGATTCTGAACATCCCGGTACGTACGGCTAGGTAGCGTTGTAGTCTGTGCACAGCTGCACATGCTGCCTTCAGCTATATTACTAATGCCGAGCTACTCAGTAACAACATAGGAGAGAGACAAATAGAGGCAGGAAGCTTATAGAGCCCTTTGCATGCTTAATGGCTTATAACAGCTGTGATTGGAGTTGGCATGTACTGGACAAGCTTCTGGATGTAGGCCACATCAATGTTCAGACACTCTTGCATCAAAGAATTGCGCAGTTGGGCCAGATTTGGTGGATGCCTTCCCTGGTAAAATTCCGAGGAGAATTCCCTGTAGACTGGGATTTTAGCCACTGCTGGTAGACCTGTATGACCATACGCTACTTTCTCCAATCATTAACATCTGCGTTGGAGCCATTTTCCACACATGGAACGAGACATTCACTGCACTGCAGCACCTCTTCTCATAAATATAGAATGGAGTTTGAGTTTTTTGTGAGTTCACACTGTAACAGCTAACGCCCATCTGCTGGTGTGGGTTTTCTTCCTTTTCACTGATGCACACAAAAGTGACTAGAAATTTAATAGTGCCCTCTAGTGGAGAATCTGCTAAAGATAGCTATATAATGATCCTGCTTATCAGTCAAAACGCAGACAAGTTTTGAAATAGGTGGCACAGTGGCACGGTGGGTGGCACTGTTGCCGCATAGCAAGAAGGGTCTTGGTTCCTGGCTGGGAAATTCTTGTGTAGAGTTTGCATGTTCTCCCTGTGTCTGTGTTGGTTTCCTCTGGGTGCCTAGGTGTGAATGTAAATGTGTTCGCCCAGTGAGGAGTGGGATAGGCTCAAGTACCCCCACTGTGACCCGGAAGGATAAAGCAGTTTAGAAGATGAGTGAGTGACACTGTTTTGAATCAAGCAGAAATGTTTTTCAATCAAGAATATGGATATTAATTGAGGAACTGTGTGTGTGAGAGAAAGAGGTTGAGTATCAGCGTCATCTCAGACCCCATAACTCCTATGTGATTCACCAGGATGAAACATGGACAGCCTATACTTGGAACATGTTCCTTCTTCCCCCAAAACAGCGAGCAAATTAAATCTAGACGTTCTGCAAAACTCTCCCAGATCGGCTTGTGATGCACATGAGCGCTGGTGTGATAAAGCACACACCGGGGCAGCTTGATCGCCCTGTGAGGGCATTTCTAGAGTGAGTGCAGTGTGGACCAGCCTCTTTCCTCTCTCTTAAAGCAAAACTAGCATTATGTCTTTTTCCCAAAGCTGCACGCTCGGCATTTCAGCTTATCATGATGTTGGCAGAGATACAGAGAGAGAGAGAGAGAGACAAAGCGAGAGAGAGAGAGTGTGAGAGTGAGAGAGACAGTAAGCGAGATAGAGAGAGCAAGAGACAGAGAGAGTGGGAGAGAGAAAGAGAGAGGGAGAAAGAGAGACCGCGAGAGAGAGAAAGAAAGAGAGAGTGAGAGAGAGTGAAACAAGAGAGAGAAAGAAAGAATGAGAGAGTGAGAGCGAGAGTGAGAGAAAGAAAGAAAGAGAGAGAGAGAAAAAGTGGGAGACAGAAGAGAGAGAGAGAAAGAGAGAAGAGTGAGAGGGAGAGCGTGAGAGAGATATAGAGAGAGATAGACAGATAGAGAGTGAGAAAGAGAGAGAGAGAGATCGATAGAGAGGGAGAGAGAGAGAGAGAGAGAGGGAGAGAGAGCGTGAGAGAGAGATATAGAGAGAGATAGAGAGGGAGAGAGAGAGAGAGAGATAGAGAGAGAGGGAGAGGCAAGGGAAAAGAGAAACCATGTCATAAATGTTTTAAATGGCACAGGAGAGGAATTTCAGATGTGGTTGTCATGGAAACATAGTACACATTTCCCAGGTCACCCTGTGGACTGGCGGTACTGAAATGGATTCATTTCACTTCCATACAGAGCTGTTTCAGATGTTTGTCCTTGCCTCACGAATAGCTCACAACACAGTACTATACAGGAAGAGACAATAAAACACTGTACATGTGAGACATTTGTGCCTCTCTGTTAGTCCACCTGTTAATGCTCAGTTTGGTAACTATCCTCTGGCACTTCATTTGGTCAGTGTCTGTCCGCGGGGTCACTTTTGTCTGGATATGTTTGGGTAACAGTGATTCTGATGCGTGTGAAAGTAAAAACCCCAGCAGCACCACTGTGTCTGATACATACCAGCATGCCAGCGTTACCGCTGTACTGAGAAAGGTCCACCACCCATATACTGTCTAGACAGCAGCGCCCCTGTGGTCTGAAACTAACCAGTTATGAATGTGTGCAGCAAGTGTGTAACTTTACACATATATAGTGGATATACGCTCATCATCTAAAGAACAGCTGCACCCAGAAGGAGGTGTGGGATTGCGGTGCTATTGGGAAGGAAGATAAAGGTCACCCGGATCAATAAATGATAATAAATTTAGACTGATATGATCAATATTTATTGAGCTACACATACAGAAGTAATGTCTCTCAGTGACGCAACATGCCAGGCGTCTCAGCATGGAGATGTAGAGGTTCCTAATGGTGTCCTGTGATAATCCATTCCATGCACCTTGAATATTCTCACACAGTTCCTGCAGATTTTGCAACAGGGGTGAAGGTCTGGCACGACACCATTGCAGTCTTTGGCAAAGTTGACATTGATGATGAGTGTATATCAGGTAGATGGAGCTCATAACTGACCAGGTAATTACAAAGGATTCACTTACTTTCTCTGGCAGCTGTAGATGTTTGTAATAAAGCCGCCAGTGAGTGGATGTGCAAACTAGTTGTTTCTAATATTTTGGCCAGTTAATGGAGGCACAAAGTAGATGCTGAGTGGACAGTTATAGTGTAATTCTCTAGTTTTATTTTTTAGATCATGTTCTTATTTTTTTTTATCATGTTTTTGTTATTCTTTGACCTCATAACATAAAAAACAATCCAGTAATTAGTCAAACCTGAGTACTTCAAACCTGAGAATGTATTTAGTAATATAATTAATAAATTCTGATATTACATTTTATCAAAATCATGTAATGAGATCAATGAGAAGCCTGTACTGCTCTGATTCGTTGTCATCTGAGAACACCATGAAATACTGCATGCAGACATAAAGCACTTCAGCTCAGTTCGTCTGTGGGGAGGTATGTGAAACTCTGCAACACTCACCACAATCATCTTCTCCACTTTCGCGATGCCTTTGCCGAATATGGTCCCCAGCTGGTCGCCCACTCCGGCCAGCAGGAAGCCGAACAAGGGGATTCCCAGCAGAGCATAGACGATACAGAATATCCGGCCCCCTTCTGTATGTGGTGAAATATTTCCAAATCCTGGAGGAGGAAAGGAGATGCTGAGACTGAGGACACTGTGAAAAACCAGCCCTAATTTTATACTAACTACTGTGAATTATTCACTAACTACTATAAATAACTCAGAATCGTTTAGTAATTACTATAAACTATTCAGGTACTGCTATAAACTACTCAGGTACTACTATAAACTACTCAGGTACTACTATAAACTACTCAGGTACTGCTATAAACTATTCAGGTACTACTATACATGATTCAATCAATACTAGGAATTATTCAGTAAAGACTACAAACTATTCACAAACAAACAGGAATGATTCAGTAACTACTGTAAATGATTCAGTAACTGCTACGATCAATTCAGTATCTACTTAATTTTTTCAGTAATTACTACAACTACTATAAACTATTCACAAACTACTAGTGACTAGTATAAACTATTCATTATCTAATATTCCTACGTTATTCAGTATTTACTATAATTTATTCACAAACTACTATATTTCGTATCTACTATCATTTATTCAGTAAATGCTATAAATGATTCAGTATCTACTATAAATTATTCAGTAACTGCTATAAACTATTCAGTAACTACTACAAATTATCCAGTAACTACTACAAATTATTTGGTAACTGCTATAAATTATTCTGTATCTACTACAAATTATTCAGTAACTACTACAAATTATTCAGTATCTACTATAAATTATTCAGTAAGTACTACAAATGATTCGGTAACTACTATAAATTATTCAGTAACTGCTATAAACGATTCAGTATCTACTACAAATTATTCAGTAACTACTATAAATTATTCAGTATCTACTACAAATTATTCAGTATCTACTACAAATTATTCAGTAACTACTACAAATTATTCAGTAACTACTACAAATGATTCGGTAACTACTATAAATTATTCAGTAACTGCTATAAATTATTCAGTATCTACTACAAATTATTCAGTAACTACTACAAATTATTCAGTAACTACTACAAATTATTCAGTAACTACTATAAATTATTCAGTATCTACTACAAATTATTCAGTAACTACTACAAATTATTCAGTAACTACTACAAATTATTCAGTAACTACTATAAATTATTCAGTATCTACTACAAATTATTCAGTAACTACTACAAATTATTCAGTAACTACTACAAATTATTCAGTAACTACTATAAATTATTCAGTATCTACTACAAATTATTCAGTAACTACTACAAATTATTCAGTAACTACTACAAATTATTCAGTAACTACTATAAATTATTCAGTATCTACTACAAATTATTCAGTAACTACTACAAATTATTCAGTAACTACTACAAATTATTCAGTAACTACTATAAATTATTCAGTATCTACTACAAATTATTCAGTACCTACTATAAATGATTCAGTAACTGCTATAAATCATTCAGTATCTACTATAAATTATTCAGTATCTACTATGAATTATTCAGTATCTACTAACTAAGTTATTCAGTATGCACTAAAAATAATTCAGTAACTACTTTGAATTACAATTACATTATTTATCCACAGGTTTAAGTCATGATAACAGATTTCCTCACAGCAGGTGTTTCTTTAATGTGCTTTTGCTTCAATGAACTGCAACTGAGAAATCATTTATACTGAACAGCAGCATGTGTTTATTACTGGCAGCGATAATTGTGACTCCTAAGAGTTGACAGGTTAAGTGTGCCATATAGTCATAACTGTGAGTTATGTAAGCGAGGAAAGCTCAGATTAGCCATGGCCATCGTATCCCTGCAGCTCAACGTCAAACATCTCAAGCACGTAAAATAAAAATCCAAACTGTTTAAATGCATTTATGGGTTTTATGGTGCGTGAGAGCGCTTTATTGCAGTGGAACCTGGCTCTCTCAGAGCGGTGTAAGCTCAAGGGGCTACAGTTGACTCATACACTCCTGATACGCTCTCTAACTCCTGCTCCACAGCTCCAGGCTCCAGCTATGTGCATCTTTCAAAAACTGATGCAGACAAGCAAATGAAAACTACTTAAACATAACTGAGGGCAAACAAAGAGCTGGAGTTGGAGCCTTTACTGGGGAAGAAAATGTTCTGTGTGAACTAGAAGGGGGAGTGTTTTGTCACCTTATATGTTTAAGGTGGTAGTAACTTCAGGGTCCTGCAGATAGCGCTGGGCGAGGAGGATGGAGCTGTAAATACCGGCGGGGAGTGAATGACGGGATCCATAGATTGAGAAGAGGTGGTACAGTGCAGGGAATGTCTCGTTCCATGTGTGGAAAATGGCTCCAAAGCAGATGTTAATGATTGGCTAAAAGGAGTGACTGCGTTTGGGCATGACAAAGACCATAGTGTGAAGGAAGTAGCTGAATCTGCAGGTGTATGGAAGCGTATGGTCATACGGGTCTACCAGCAGTGGCTAAAATCCCAGTCTACAGGGAATTCTCCTCGGAATTGTGCCAGAGAAAGCATCCACCAAATCTGGACCAACTGACCAATTCTTTGATGTAAGAGTGTCTGAACACTGATGTGGCCTACATCCAGAAACTTGTTCAGTCCATCCAGTCATTTTTTGTCCGGTGAGCTTATACATGGCCAATATGTGAAACGCTATGTATGGCACAAACCTGGCATTTCCCCGTCACCTCAAGAACACCATTCCCACAAGTGAAGTAATGTTTTCTGGGTTTTTGTTGGTTTATCCATTGTTTGAGTCACAATAAAAATGAATTCCTGCCAATATGTTGATTTGACCGGTGCTAGTGTCTTGGCAATGTGTTTATAGTGCAGTTTCTGAGCAGATGTTATTGTGATCTTGTTGTTCAGGTGAGGCCAATCACTCTCTGGGTAGAGAGCCAGTTGTGTTTGCACACAGAGGAATTTGTCTCCCGCATTTAACGCATCCGCCAAGTGAAACACCCACAGCACCCAGGAAGCAGTTGGATGTTAGGTGCCTGGCTAAAAGGCACTTCCATCGTTACTGTTGGTTCAGGGAACCAAACCAGGGACCCTCTGGTCACAAGTCTGGTTCCCCAACCTCCAGTCCATGACTACCCAGCTGTTCCATCTGACAGTTGCTAAAGCAGCCTTCCTCTTTCTCTTTGTCATGTACCGCAACACAAGCCATCTAACTTGAAGGAGCTGGAAGATTTCCGCCTTGAAGATTGAGGATCACCTTCCAGGAGGACGGTGACCCTAAACATGGTGCTAAAGCTAGAATGGAGTGGTTTAAAGGGAAACATTTAAAGCTCTTGGAATGTCAAAGACCTCAATCCATGGCACCCGGGGGAGCAGTTGGAGGTTAGGAGTCTTGCTCAAGGACACTTCAGTCGCTATTATATACATATATTACAAGTTCCAGCTGACAGTTGCAACAGCAGCCTTCCTCTTTCCCTTTGTCATGTTTTGTAATGTGCATCAGGCAGCACTATGTCCACCTATTGGTCAGCTTCAAGGAACAACACACGTCAAACTAGGCGGAAAACTGCAAACGTGTGTTGTCTGATGCAGGCAGAAAATGATGTTCCTTGTGGTGATACTCTGGATATGCAACTGAAGAAGGCAAGTGCCGCTATGGGCATTGTCCTAGCCCACTTGTTTGGAGGTGTCTAGACTTTTGGTGATGCATTAAAACATGATTTAGCAGTAATATAGCGCTGTTTTTTCCTGCACAGTGACCTTTAAATACTGCAAAAAGCCTTGCCCTTGAGCCATCCCCAGGTCCAGCAGGAGACGCCCGGAAGCCATTCTGCTTTGCGTGACCTCCAGTGCCCTGAAAGCGAGTGCTGTACTAGTACAGTTTTTCATCCATCTGTGTCAAAACACATTACTGCAGAAGTCACCATGGTATAGATCTATTCATTTACAGACAGAGAGCAGGGAGAGAGAGAGAGAGAGTGAGAGAGAGAGAGAGGGGGGGGGGGTGGAGAGAGAGAAAGAGAGAGAGAAAGCATAAGAGTGTAAGTGCGTGACAGAGAAAGACAGGCAGAGGAAATACAAGAGGGTGAGAATGGAGGATAGAAAAAGAGCGGCTAATAGAGGAGAAGGAAAGAAAGAAAATAAAGGAAATGGGCGGCAGAGAGAGGAGAGATGCTCATGTGTGACATGTCAAGGATAATAGCTCGGGAGAAGCCACTGCGGAGAGCTGAAAAGAGGCACTGATCGAGGGGCGGCTTTTTAAAGGCCTGTGTGATTCTCCACAGTGGTCAGACCACAGCGGCCCAGTGCTGTTAGAACTACATGACTACCGGAGTCTCCAGTGTCCAGTTGAGCAATGATGAATATGGTTGAGCCCACAGAGCAGGTATTATGTGGGTGGTGGATCATTCTCAGCACTGCAGTGACACTGACGTGGTCATGACTTTACAGTCTTTACCATGGTGGTGATGGGAACCAGGGGTCACCATGTCTACCATACAAATACAGCCATTTTCTATACTATCAAAACGGACATCAGTCAGCACATACACTCATCCTCAAAAGAAAAGCTGCACCCAGAAGGAGGTGTGGGATTGCAGTGCCATTGGGAAGGAAGATAAAGGTCACCAGGAACAATAAATGATTATACATTTAGACTGATATGATCAATATTTACTGAGCTACACATACAGAAGTAGTGTCTCTCAGCATGGCGTCAGGCTGCCATGTCTGCTAATGCAACATCCCAGACGTCTCGGCATGGAGTTGTAGAGGTTCCTAATGGTGTCCTGTGATAACCCAGCCCATGCAGCTTGAATATTCTGACACAGTTCCTGCAGATGGTGCGGTAGGGGTGGAGGTGGAGTGACACCAGGCCTTCTGGACGTGTGACACATGATAACAAACTGTTCATGGTCGTCTCCACCAAGACAAAAGCGGGACTCGTCACTGAAGATGACCCGCTGCCATTCTGAGTCACTCCATGACAGCCTGGCACGACACCATTGCAGTCTTTGGTGACACTGACGTGGTGTTAAGGGCAGTCGTTGTAACGGTCTGCGTGCATGGCACTAACAGGATGACTCATGGAGGGAGTCACTGCTTGTTGAGCGTCTGCAATCGTGGCTGTTGGGTCAGTCAGGTACAGAGATAAGGCCTGCCTTTGCTTACGTCACATGCGGGGCCGAGCGTGAAACTTGAATCATTTGCATGTCTCACAATGTCAAACCTACCCACCAAGTTTCATTCCTGTCAGTTGATTGCTTCTGGGTACAGCTATTTGTGGTACTATTCTATTGATGATGAGTGTATATGGAGCCAAAGTGAGTTTGGGAAACAGTTGGAATACTGCGGAAGCGTTAGCCCTTATCATGACATCACACGCTGCGAAAATGTATATGACATCATTAGCATTTTAAACACACTCTAATCACAGAAACGATGGGAAGCAGGTAGCAGGAGGCTGTAAATCCTGGCTTTGTAGCCAGTGCGGGGGGTTAAAGAGGTGGAGGGAAAAGATATTCGGAAGGAAGGGAAGAAGGTAAGATGATGAGGGAAAGGAGCTGATTTCCCTGGGGAATGAAACAGCATTGTGATCCATCATGTCTTTTTCCCTCTCGCTTGGTCTCTGAAGAACGCCGGATGGAGGTAATGACGGAGGCCTTTTCTCAGTGTTTGCCTGCGATTTCCTGATCTTTAGGACACTTGGGAAAACACTTAACGCTCCATGCAATTAGCATTTCACTTTACCCTTTCCTCCACCAAACAGCCCGCCTGCCCTTTTCTTCTCTCCCCACCCATTAGCCGGAGCGTCGCCCATCTCTCCACCAATCAGCTGATTGCAATTAGCGCTGCTGAGATCAGACGAAATCAGGGAAATTAAAGGAAAGTCGTCCGGAATACGTCATCCGAACAAATCTGAGCGAGTGTAAAGCTGTGGACGAGATGGAGAGGACCCTTCAGGCCGGAGTGATGACGGAGGTTTCAGGATGGATAAGACGCAGCAGCTCACAGTACAGCTGCCTCTGACACATGCAAATAGGCCTCACCCACACGCCCACTCCGTCTACCTGCCTGTCTGCTCCTCGGGGCCGGCGTCGCG
>CM067481.1:1806039-1859348 GCA_034552555.1 Semaprochilodus insignis
ATGAGGTATAAAGTGGGAGCCAAAATTCGAACCCGTCTAAATGGCAGACAGCCAAAGCACACACATGCAAACAAGGTCCTTGTCCTGCTATAGACAGCAGCTGCTCTCTTTCTCACCCCGCCAGCACACACGCACACACACGCTGTTCTTCGTGCCGCGGCTGAAGCGAATAAAGTGAAACAGAACAGACCATTGCTTCACAATTTCAAGGCCAGCTTTATTCAGGTGATATCGATCCATAAAAAAAGTTCACACCACCTCAGAACCCGGTTCTCCACCGCCACTTCATTTCATTAATTTCACTGTGCTCTTGCTCAACAACTCAGGCCTGTTAGAGTCACAAGACTGCCATCGCCTCCTGCTGCACCTCGCTGTTCTTTTTTTGGTTGGCTCCACTTTATATTAATGTCGCTATTAACTGTGTAATTACACGTTAACAATAAATGCCAAAACAGTGTAGCTACTGCTGAGGTATTCAGTGATACACTGTCAGACATAAAGTCACTGTACAGGTATGTTGTTTTTGACGTTCATTGAGGAACAACTAACTCAGATGTGCTCTCAAAGTCCTAGGAGAAAGGTGCATATTAGTACCTTTTAATATTTGAAACAATATTATAACAGTTAATGCCCAGGGACAGGAAAAGATGTGTGGAATTCATCGACTTTTATTTTAAAATAAATATTATTGCAATAAAATGTGGTACAATTATATTCCCTGATTAAGGTACTGAAGATGTACCACACCAGCAACAAGACAGTTACCACCCCATTGTCGACAACCAATAGGAGAGCTCTTTTCAGCTCCGAACGGGAAGCCGCGAGCCAAGTACAGGAATGTGTGGCAGTGATTCGACATGGAGGGGAGTCTGGCGAGGGCTCGGAAACAGCGGTTCTCCTGGACTGTTCAAAAGGAGGAGAAGCTGGTGGAGCTGTGGAGTGAACGAGAGTGCCTCTTTGACGTATCTTCCCATTTCTACCACGACAGAGTGGAAAAGGAAAAAAAGTGGACAGAAATTGCTGAAGCCCTCGAAATCCCTGGGGCTAACGCGAGCCCGAGTCATGGGCCCGAGACGTCACAAACGTAAACACATCCAAGAGTGAACGACTTATGATAATATTTACGACTTATGAAAACACGGTTGATTTTATCGGAAGGCCAGGACAAGAAAAAGACTGACTTAAAACTGCAATCCTGACCAACTTACACTTAACGATCGAGATGACGTGAGCGCAACGCAACTCTAGCAGGACTCTCATGATTTTGTTCCGACTTTGGAAATATGTCTGCGACAGTAAAATCGCTTGAAAATCGTTTGGTGTAAGGTCAGCATAAGACTCACACCCCAAAGACTCAAGACTCACTATGTACTTGCACCGTATACACTTGAGGCTTGAATCAGACTCGGACCACAGAGACTTAAGACTCAACCAGACATTTGAGACTCATCTTGGAATCATACACCAGTGGAATGAAACTCAGCTCAGACTGTTAAACTTCTATGCTGGATACAGAAGATGCAGACATACAGTGTCTTGCTGGGATGATGATCAAATGTCAATCAGATCCCAGTGATCAGTGATGTGAACACATGTTAAAGCCTTGGTTTGAGCAATCAGATCAGACATGAGGTGTTTCCTTCTTTTTGATATCATCTGTTTAGCTTTTTCAACACTACAAGCTCCGCCACAGTCAGCATACGCACTACTACGTTGTTGCTATGACAACCAATGTGGATAAGTGAGTAAGCAAGACTCCAGCTTGACCATACAAATTAGATCGATCCAGAGTGTAACTCCTTCCTATTTGACGCCAATGGTCAAGACGTCAAGCCCTTCGAGCCTGAGGCACCTCTCAGCTTGAACTCTCCATCCTTTAAGATGCATGGATGACCACTCAAGGACCCTTCAGGACCCTTCTTAATCCTGGAACCCAGTAGAATGAACTCCCCTTGGCTATCTGAACAGCTGAGTCTCGAGCACTTGAGTAAAAACTAATCTCGCACCAAAGAATGTCCTTCAATCGCTGTGTGATTTCTGAATCCTGTCTCTCGCTGAATCTTGGCTTAGGGGAATCTTTGGACTCTTGTCTATTCGTAGTCAGGCCCCAATGTTCTAAACCTTTTGTACCCAGTCAGATGCAAATTGGTCCCATTTTGCCAGTGTATTATGGACAAAACTGGTGCACTTCCATTAACACAGAAGAAACATATGAAATACATATGCAGAGTCATGTAAAAAGGTAGCTCAGATGGCTAAGGAGGTTTGGCATGAACCCCCGCATCCTCAGAACATTCTACACATGTACTGTGGAGAGCATTTTGACTGGCTCCATCACCACCTGGTATGGGAACTGCACTGCTATCGAGCGGAAAGCTTTGCAGAGGGTGGTGCGGGCAGCTCAGTACATCACCGGGGTTCAGCTTCCAAACCTCCTGGATTTATACACCAGCCGCTGCCTGAGGAAAACCAGGAGGATTCTAAAGGACTCCACCCACCCAAGCCACCGTCTGTTCTCCCAGCTGCCAAGTGGGAGGAGGTTCCGAAGCATAAAGTCCAGAACCAGCAGCCTCCGAGATAGTTTCTTCCCCCGAGTCATCAGGCTACTGAACAGCCAGCAGTGCTGATGCATCGGTAAATGGACCTGGTTCCGCACATCTCACCAAAATCATCTACGATGATCTCCATGGACAATCATCACTCTGCACTTTACATTTAGCATATTTATACTTGCACATATAGACTGACCTACTGTTATCTTCACCCATATTGTATATCTGTAGTGTATGTATGTATATATATATCAATGTTCTATGCCCTGTATATACCCTGCATCTCTCATCTACCTCAGCCTTACAATAGTGCTATATGGAAATGTGTACATCTGGATATATCATAGGTTTTATTCATAACTTTATATTACTGTTATATAAATATATATAATTTATAATGTATATTAGGATAACAGAGATTTTGTGCTTAGTATTGTATATATTTATTGTATATTTTTTGTATCTAAGTACTGTAAGGGACTTCGCACCTAAGTTTTTCACTCACCTTCACACCTGTGAAAATGTGACATGACAATAAAAGTGATTTGATTGATTTGAACACTCCATCAAATGCTTCTTTTTGGCATGTGTGGACATGTGTCCATTTTTGATGTTCTAGCACTATGAATGCATATGAGTTATGTGATAGCACCAGTAGGAAATTGATTTTACAATCATTTCTGTTCAAAGGCCAAGTACAACGCTGGCTCCAGTAGCTGGTATGGCACCCTCTGGCATAAACTTTATGTAAGCCGTTCCTATAACTGTCAATCACTTTCTGACATCTTCTTGGAGACATCGGTGCCAACTCCACACAGAAAGTCTTTCAACTGCCCGATGTTTTAGGGGGTTCTTGCGTGCACAGCCCATTTGAAATCCCCCTACAGCAGGGGTGTACAGCTCAGGTCCTCGAGGGCCACAGTTTGGTGATGTACTTGCTCAAACACACCTGATTACACTCAATTGCTAATTGCCAGGTTTAGTGAGTGTGTTTGAGTAGGGAAACCTTGAAGCTGTGCTGGACAATGGCACTCTAGGACCATAGTTGTGCACCCCTGTCCTAGACTGTTTCAGTGGGATTTAGATCTTTGACTAGGCCATTCCAAAACCTTCCATTTTTGAGCCATTCCTTGGCGGAATAACCTGTATGTTTGGGATCATTACACAGACGTAATGTCAACTTCTTCAGCTTCAACATTTTGATACTATGTCTGCAAGCTGGCCAGGCCCTGAGGCAGCCTTTACAGCTGGAATTAGATTATTCTGGTCATGTGCAGACTTTGGTTTCACCAAACATAGCTTCTTTCACTGTGGTCAAACAACTCTATCTTTGACCTGCCTGTCCATACCTCATAGAAGTCCACAAGTCCAGTCATTTCCTGGGATTCACTGGGATTGATTTAGTCTTGCCCTGATATTCATTTTAGGCAGGAAAGCCTTCCTCCTGGTGTACCCCCATGTAGATCAAATTTGGCTCTTGAGCAGGTCCGGTGATGACATTTTTGGGGTTCCTAAAGACATCTTTAAACATCTTATGATCTACTTGTTAGGCCTCCCTGGACAAGTTGGCAGTGGTTTTAATATCCTCAGCTTCCGGACAATGGAATGGCTGATTTCCAGTATGTTCGATGTCTTCTTAAACCCTTTCCCAGACATCTACAACCTTCTTTCTGATGGCCTTAGAGAGCACTTTTGATGTAGACATGATGACACCACATGCTCCAATAACAAAGAGCAAACCAGAGCACATATCTGAGATTTAAGTAAGGACAGTGGTCACCAACTCTCCTCCTGGAGATCCATTTTCCTGCAGGCTTCACCTCCAATCCACCTGAAATACACCTTATTGAACTAACTAAGTGTCCCTGCCGGCAATAATTAGATGGATCAGCTGGGATCAACTAGGGTTGGAGCTAAAATGTGGAGGAAGGTAGATCTCCAGGAACAGAGTCCATGACCACTGTTCCAAGATATTCCATAACAGTGTTCTAAACATTAGACCTGAAAGGGTTCACCACACCAGAACAAGGCAAAACAGCTTGTTTCATGTAGAACCACATCTGGCATCTGGGATCTGGTTTAAAATTAAAACCAGGCAAAAATAATAATAGTGTATCTCAAAGGCATGAAGGGCTGCAGATACAGACGCTATATGGAGGCATGACCCTCGTGCTGACATAACATTCACCATCAAAACACCATTTCAGACTGCTTAGAGGAACGTGTTTGAAAGCTCCAGGATCAAATGTGGCATGCTGGGGATGCAATATGCACTTGGCCATGTTACCACTCAGTCACTCATCTTCTAAACCACTAAATCAATTGGGATCATGGGGGATGCTCGGTGCAGCATTCATTGAAGAAAGCAGGAAGCATCCTGGAAAGACCACCAGTCCATTGCAGGGCAGACACACACGTACACACTCATACCTAGGGGGCCAATTTAGCATCACCAGTTCACCATACTCCATGTCGTTGGACTGTGGGAGGACCCACACAACTCCACACAGAAAGGACCCCGGGTGGGAATCTGCTGTGAGGCAACAGCACTACCCACTGCACCACCATACCACCCCAGGCCATGGTGCCCTCTTCTGAACCTCTTTTTCGGACATACTGTATTTTGCACTCTGCCTGCGCTGGTATGCAAATCTTACTCTCTATCTAAAATTGCATTAGCACAAATGTAATTTGCCCTGCAGTGTGAACAAAGCTGCTTCCTCTCTTCTACAGTGTCTCTCTGCTCTCTCTCCTCCATCTCTAATTTATTTCAGATTGTCTTTTAAGCTCTAAGCCTCAGAGGAAGCCTCAACTTGGTGGGCATTTTACTGCAGCCTTGGATGCCATAGCTTTAAGTGAAATTTAGATGATAATGTAGGTAATTATTAATCAGCTCGACTTTGTTTGCATGGCCCACTCAATACATCTTTGAGAATGACACTAATGAGGTCTTAACCCACTGGCTCTTTGCTCAGCCTGTGTTAAGGTAATGAGTAAAAAATGCATTAGCAGCCTGATGGAAAAAAAAACAGCAGTGCTGAATTCATTTTTACCTTGTTTAAATGAGTCCAGAGTCACTCCATGTGGAGTTTCCAGTGTTCCAGTGCCTGCCTTTTAGAAGGCTCCACAACACCTGAGGCTCCAAAACATCTCAACTCCAGAGAAGTTGAAGGGCAGGAACGTTTTGCGGAGACTGCTTTGGGTACACATTGAGCAGCTGGGCCTAAACCACTATATGCCCTCATGTTCACCTGTCACAATAGATTGGAATCAGTTTTCCCAAAGCTTTTATAGCGTCATCTTACTCACCCCGTTTCAGGTGCTTCAGGAGAACGCACTGCCTCAAAGTTGAAACTAATAAAAACTACCTCCACAGTAGGAAGACTTATATAAGAAGACTTGTATATTGTTGTGGTCCAATGAAAAACATGTGTCTCCACGTTTTTCCACCAGTTCAGAAATAAGAATATTCCGCAGCACTAGTGTGGGTCAGTGCTGTAGAACTGTGGTTCTTGAGGATTCTGGAACTTAGTGGAACCTCTGTGAAGAAACAGAGGGGTTGATTTCTTCTGGGTGCAACTATTTGTGCAGCTACTCTTTTGACGATGAGTATAATAATACTAGTCCCTGTACAGAAGGACCTGCATTATTGTTTTTATTATAGAGTTTGAGAAGAAAGTTCTAGATAGCTGTAGTATTGGAGCCAGAAATACTTTTTAGAGGATTCCAGATCTCCACTGTGAGGGATGTCTGGTCCTCCAGAGTCACTGTGAGGTGAGTGTCCTGGAAATTTAGCCTGAAGTGAGGTGTAAGCATGGCACCTTTGGTGGAAGGTTCTGGAACTGCAGCACGAAGGGAAACTGCAGTTATCGTAATACTAAGCAGGGGGTTCTTGAGCTTTCTGGAAGTACAGCATTGAGTTACGTGTTGTTCAGACAGAGCATCACAGCCCTCAAGCACTTGGTCAATCTGTCGGAGTGGGGATGGGCAGAGGCAGCGGCTGCATAAACAGGCTGAAATCCCCTTCCGCTAGCTTCGCCTTCCAAACACAACTCCATCTAGGCACATCCTCTCTCCGTTCTGGAAAACAGGCTGCTCCATTTGACTGTCAACTGTAAATGGAAGATTGACTGTTACCAGCCTCTCTCCCATACGGCTGTACTGAAACAGTCTTAGGGAAAGTGAGTGTTGTGTTGTGTGTAGTATTAGGTAGTCTTTTTGATTGTGATTGCATGGAGACATAACAGAATTAGGTAAGATGTTCTCTTCTGTAACATACTTGAGTTTGACCAGCTTCTGTTGAGAGGTTTTCATATGTGATTGACCCAGCAATTGGGGACTGCCTGGCTAAAAACTCAAGACAATAAACAATAAGAGGAAAAATATTTAAACACACCTGTGACTGAAAGGTACGTAATGGCGTCCAATACCTCCACAAGCACCAATAACAGTTGTGATTGGATTTGGTGGACGCCTTCCCTGACATAATTCCGAGGAGTATTCCCTGTAGACTGGGATTTTAGCCACTGCTGGTAGACCCATATGATTGTACGCTTCCATACACCTGCAGATTCAGCTACTTCCTTCACACTATGGTCTTTGGCATGCCCAAATGCAGTCACTCCTTTTAGCCAATCATTAACATCTGCTTTGGAGCCGTTTTCCACACATGGAACGAGACATTCACTGCACTGTAGCACCTCTTCCCAATCTATGGATCCCGTCACTCACACCCTTTTTATATATGTGATTTATAGCCCCATCATCCTCGTGCAGCGCCATCTGCAGGAGCCTGAAGTTACAACCACCTTAAACACGCAAGTTGACTCATTTATGTCCAGTAAGCTTATATGCTCATTTTGAATTTAATGCTGTTTCAGAAAAGTTGAACTAATTAGGGTAACTGGTAACAGGTCAGTAATATGACCGGGTATAAAAGAGCATCCCAGAGAGGCGGAGTCAGAAGTAAAGATGTGTGTGGTGGGGGAGGGGGGGGTCACCATTCTGTGGAAGTCAGCACCTCCAAAACTTTCAAGAAGAACATTTCTCAACGTAAACCCACAAAGACACTAGAGAAGATCATCACTACATAATATCATTAAAAGATCCAGGGAATCTGGAGAACCTTTGTACACAAGGGAGAGGAATCAAAACCAGTACAGGATAGTGATTATCTTCAGATGACACTGCATTAAAACCAGACGTGATGCTGGACTGGAGATCACTGCATGGGATCAGGAACACTTCCTAACACCATCATCTGAGAACACAGTTCATCACTGTTCCACAAATGCAGGTTAAAACCCCACCATGCAAAGAAGAAACCAGATATAAGCAGATCCAGAAACACCGCCGCTGCCGCCTTCTCTGGGCCCGGGCTCCTTTAAGACGGACTGAGGTGACATGGAAAAGTGTCCTGCGGAATCAAAATCTGGAATTCTGTTCCGAAATCATGGTTCCTCTGGACTAAAGAGAAGAGGAACCATCCGGCTTGTTATCAGAAAACAGTTCAAAAGCCAGCATCCATGATGGTATGTGGCGGGAGGGGGGGTGCATTAGTGCACATGGCTTGGGTGACCTGCAACATCTGTGAAGCTCCATTAATGCTAAACGTTATAAACAGGGAAACATATGCTGCATCCAGACGGCGTACTTTTTCAGGGAAGTTCTTGCTTATTTCAGCAGGACAGTGAACCACCTTCTGCACGTACTACAGCACCGTGGCTCTGTACTAAAAGTCCGGTAAACTGACCTCCCTGCAGTCCAGAGCGCCGGTCACCCACTGAACACATGTGGCGTATTATGAAATGAGCAATAGGACAAACAAGACCCCCAAACTGTTTAGCAGGTGAATCTGATATGAAGCAAGAGTCAAACATTGCACTTTCAGATCTAAAGCAGTCTACGTCTTCCATCACTGCTTTATCCGTCTTTCGCTGGAGCTGAAAATCAGCTCTGATTCACGCATTAATTTTGCTTTTTATACATAGTAATGTGATGAAAGCCCATTATAACAAATGATGATCCTTAATCCTCTTTTAAGTAGAAGGCCAGAGGCAAGGACACTTCCTCTGATCTTACTCGAGTCTTCAGAGCTATGTAGTGAAATATCCGGATTGACATCATTTGCTTCCTTCTTTATGCGTTAGCTCTTCTGTGTCATTAGTGGTGTTCCTAATAGCTCTGTGCGCATGTGAGAGAGAAAGGGACAGAGGAAGGCAAAAGGAGCAGAATGCATGTGTTTGCATGCATGTGTGCAAGGTGCGAGTTGCGGTGTGCATGCTTGACACAGTAGGAGGGGTCAAACGTATACAGTTGTGCATGACAAGGCATGCCGCATAGGGATAATTCCAGCCTGAGCCAATCAATCCCACCTGTCAAAAGCTCCATCTGAATGGTAATCCAGTTTAGTGTTAGCAGGAGGCTGCATCAGCTGTTAGGTGTGATCTAAAGATGAGGCTAACACACTGAAGGCTGAAGATCAAAGCAAGGACAGCCCCCCATTCAGCAGTTTTCTCTGGACACGGGCAGGCAGCCGCAGGACAGTGCGCCGGCTCCCTGGGAAAAGTAATTGCGATGCGTGATTGCATTATGTTGAGTAAATGGAGCCTTGGCATTTGATTTATTCTGTTATTCCTGGAGATGTTATTTATTTATTCAGCACAGGGGAAGTGGGCTGAGCTTTATTCAGGCTTTAAATTTTAATCGAAACCTGAGATATGATCCAAGAACATTCTGCCCAAGTCTGATCCAGTCTGATCCACTGCACCAGTTTTAGAATGTGAATGAATGTGAGTCTGGCAAAAATGTGGCCAGTCGCAAACAGCCAAAAATCATTCTGTCTGAACCAAAATTCTGTCAGAACTCAACTGTTGCCTGACACAATTCAGATTGAACCCAACTGTAGCCTGATTAAAGTATAATAAACTGTGGCCTGACAAACTGATGCCCAAACCTAAATGTAACCTGAAAGTTACAGTATGTCTGAGAACATGTGCAGCATAAAATCCTAAACGTGAAAACATTTACTGTCTGAACTTGGCTGAACCCGCTTGATTACCCGACTTTAATCAAACATTCTTTCTGAACTTCAATGCAGCCCCAAAACATTAAGTCTGAACTCGATTATAGCCGACAAAATTTGGTCTGGAGTAGCCTGACAAAATTCTGATTGAACCTGGCTAACCTGATTGAACCAGGCTATTATGATTAAAAGTGGCTATTCTGATTGTACCTGGCTATCATGATTGAATCTGGTGTATCTGATTGAACCTGGCTATCATGATTGAATCTGGTGTATCTGATTGAACCTGGCTATTATGATTGAACCTGGTTTATCTGACTGAACCTGGCTATCATGATTGAACCTGGTGTATCTGATTGAACCTGGCTATCATGATTGAACCTGGTTTATCTGATTGAACCTGGCTATCATGATTGAACCTGGTTTATCTGATTGAACCTGGCTATTATGATTGAACCTGGTTTATCTGATTGAACCTGGCTATCATGGTTGAACCTGGTTTATCTGATTGAACCTGGTTATTATGATTGAACCTGGTTATTCTGATTGAACCTGGCTAATCCGATTGAGCCTGGGGTTATCTGATTGAACCTGGCAATTATGATTGAACCTGGTTATTATGATTGAACCTGACTAATCTGATTGAGCCTGTTTTATCTGATTGGACCTGGTTATTATGATTGAACCTAGCTATTATGAAGGTATTCTGATTGAACCTGGCTGTTCTGATTGAACCTGGCTATTCTGATTGAACCTGGCAATTATGATTGAATCTGGCTATTCAGATTGAAACTGGCTATTTTGATTAAACCTAGCTTTTCTGATTTAACCTGGCTAATCTAATTGGGCCTGGTTTATCTGATTGAACCTGGTTATTCTGATAGAACCTGGTTGTTCTGATTGAACCTGGCTATTATGATTGAACCTGGCTATTCTGATTTAATCTGGCTATTGTGATTGATCCTGGCTATTCTGCTGGCTATTCAGATTGAACCTGGCTATTCTGATTGAATCTGGCTATTGAGATTGATCCTGGCTATTCTGCTGGCTATTCAGATTGAAACGGGCTATTCTGATTGAACCTGGCTAATCTGATTGAACCTGGCTGTTCTCATTTGACCTAGCTAATCTGATTGAACCTGGTAGTAGATAAAAAAAATACTGAGCCTGTCTTTAGCCCAACAAAAGTTTGACTGAAACCAAGGCTATGTTCATGTTTCCATCTCAGATCCTATTTGGCTTATCCAGAATATATCCACATTGATTTTTGATAGGTTTGGACAGCAAACTGCTCAAATTGGATTTCAAAGTGCCTTGTGCGTCACTCAACAACATGACAAACAAAAGGGACAACGTCAAATCCAGAGGGACTGAAGTGTTGTGAATCAAGAAAAGTGCCAAAGAGTATTTAAGCCGTGACTTGACTAGCCCAAGTATAGCCTGACACAAAATCCATTCCAAACTGAATCAACTTTACCCGACTGGACATTCTACAACTGTAACAGACAGCAGCCCCACAAAATTCAATCCAGACTGTAGCCTGAAAACATTCTATATGTACTCAAATGTAGCCTAACAAATTTTGGCCTGAACTCAACCGCAGCCTGAGAAAACATTAATTGAATTTTGTCCAACAAAACTGTTGTCCAACATTTCTCACCATTCTACAACTGCAGCCCCACAAAATCCTGTCCAAACTTTGTAGTCTGGCAGTTTCTCTATCTGAACCCAACGGTAGCCTGTAACGGTAAACAGACAAACCTTGACGCGAGCAGAGTTAAAAGAAAGGCTGGTTTTATTCAGAGTACAGGAGAGGAAACTCAGTAACCGTATCAGAGCGAACATGCCAAAAGGGATATGAACAGAGCCAAAAACCAAGAGACAATCAAAAGGTCAAAACCAAACAACAGAATCAAAACTGACTACCCAGGGAAGAATTAAGAGTCAAGAACCAAAAAACAAACAAGAGTCAAAACCAGAGAGAGAAGACAAAGATATACAAGAGAACCGCTCAGGAAGGTAACAGGGTTGGCAATACCTCGCAAAGAGTGAGAGAAAACAAACAGGTATATATACACATGAGCATGATTGAAGACAGGTAAGAAGAGTTAGAACTTGGGCAATGTGGTATGGGAAGGTGGGTTGTGTTTGGCGGAATGGGAACACACAGGGATGACGTCATGCGGAGATGGCGTGTAGACCGGAGCCTCAGAGGTAGAGGGAGAACCTGGGAGCCTGACTGAACCCTGCTGTAGATCAAGGATATAACTGGACTGAACCCAGTTTTAGCCCAATAACTTTTTTGTCTAAACTCCACTGTAGTTCAAACTTAATTGTAGTATTCTGTCTGAGCCACAAAGTTCTCTCTGTAGCCCAAATGCACCACAACCCAATATATTTAATATATTATATCCAAACCTAGACTACAATGAATAGTCATGTACTGTCTGGTGTAGATAAATACGCAATACAGATGATACAATTTAAAGGAGAAATTGATATGTGATTGCACCAATGGAAAATTACATTGGCAACACATTTGCATGAAGCATTGACTAACTAACATGAAGTAATACATTAGCTAACATGAAGTAATGCATTAAAAATGGTTAGCTTATGCTAAGTGTACATGTAACAACTGCATGTTTAACATTAGTTAAGCATTGTTAATGTATTACTACATAGTAACTAATGCATTATTGATGTTAGTTAGTCAACACTTAATGTAAAGTGTTGCCATTACATTTAATAAATGTGTAATAATTTACAATATTTTTTTTGTTCTAGATAGGAGCACATGGAATCAGGTACCAAAAGTTAAACCATACAATATCAGCAGCATTTTGCCCCAATTACGCGTTGAATCAATCATTCAAATAAACCATAAAGCATTCAAATCTGGTTTAGGTTGCCTCTCTAATGTCCAAAAGGTCCGGCTAATGTGATGATTAGGTAGCAAAAGATTCATGCTTACTGTTTGATTTCAAACCCCTGAGTAATGAGAAAATCTAATGAGTGCAGATTAAATAAATTAATGAAACATAATAGATGCACTGGAAATTACAGCTGTACCTTTGTTGGTAAGGTCTTCTCTTGAGTGGTCCAGTCAGTCGACTGTCCTATCCATGGAGCAACAACCTCATCCACAGTAGCACAGGCTATAGAGTGAAATCTAATAGGATTGGTAACAATAACTAATTTCCAGAGTTTGTATTTCATAATTCCCTTATGTAATAGCGGTGGCACCGTGATCGAATTAGGAGAGATGCATGGTTAATATCTAGGTATAGAAGACAATAATTATTTTAGACCAGTCTTTAATTGAATAAATTGTCTCTTTCCTGGTCGAGATCGTTTCATTTTTGCTCCCTAATTGCTAGGAGATGGGCTGGAGTGTGATTGCCTGCACACTCAGACGCTGGCATCAAGAAAAGGAGACAAGGAAAAGTTTCTAAAATGCTGATTAAGAATGATCTAATAAGCCTCTTATAATCAGGGATGACTGGGAGTAATTAGCAGTGCTGGATAGCTTGATGGCAGTGGTGGTGGTGGTTCAGGGCAATGTGGAGAATTTTGGCCAGGCCATGGGGGAGGCCAGTCACGGTATGGAAGTGTTGAATGCTGATGTCAGCTTCAGTGTCTTATGGCATATATTTGTTATATTATCTCATTAAAGATGTTCGATATGTCTGCTCTGCATGGGCTTTGGGAAGGAGTTAATAGGAGGACCAGTGAGTTCATAGGCTTGTATGTGTGAGACGTTCAAGCATTGGAAAGCATAGAGGCAATAAACCATTGGCAGTCATCTTAAACCAAATTCAATCTGGACTTGATTATTGGGGGATAAAGATGGTAATACAATCACTGTCGGACAAGTGAGTGGGCTGTAAGTTCAAAGTGGGTTTTATTTTCTACCGACCCAAATTTAGGGTCATATGATCAAGGAAAACTAAAAGTCAATAATATTGTAAACATAATCTCCCTGGACCAAAAATGAGTCCCCTCTGTGATGTTCTGGGGGTGTATTAATTATATGGCATTGGGTTCTTTGGTTGAGGTGACAGTACATTTAAACCACAGTGCCTACATTGAACTATGCTGAAATACCTTGTTGTTGCACTTATAGTTGTGTATGTTGAAATACTTTGTTTTGCACTTCTACTCACCATGACCTCTGTCCTCTCTAGGTATGAGCGCTGGGTTGGGTTGCCAGGCAATGCACTTATGCTTATATATGTCTGTGTATTGTTCTCTCTAGGTAGCAGCACTGGCCCTTGTTCGGGCAGTGTCTGAGCTCAGGGTAAGTTTTAGACTCCTAATGTACTTATACTAGCTGGGAAACATGATCCAACAGAACGCTAAGCACGGTTGTAAGTTGCTCTGGATAAGAGCGTCTGCTAAATGCCATAAATGTAAATGTAAATGTAAACTGCTGGACAACCAGATTTTGCCCTTTGCTCACCATCTTACTGAGGAACATAACATTCCTATCCCGCTCTTCCAAGATGACTGATTGGGATGATGAACATTCAGGAGCATTCACACATCTGGACTGACCTGTAAAACACCCAAAACTGAGTCCTCTGTGAAATCTGTGGGACTACCTGGAACAACCAGTAAAATGCCAGGGAAGGCATCCAACAAATTTGGCCCAGCTGACTAATTCTTTGAGGCAAGAGTGTCTGAACATTGATGTGGCCTACATCCAGAACCTTGTTCAGTCCATGCCAAATCTAATCACAGCTGTTATTTGTGCTCATGGAGGTATTACAGGCTATTGGGTACATTTCAGTCACAGGGGACTAATTTTTTGTTCGGGGAGCTTACCTGTAAATGTCATTTTCACAGTAGCTATATAATACAGCTTTTAGCTATTTTGGAATAGGAAGCATGTTTTAAATATTGAATATTATATTTAAATATATGAACAATATACACTCATCATCAAAAGAACAGCTCCACCCAGAAGGAGGTGTGGGATTGCAGTGCTATTGGGAAGGAAGATAAAGGTTACCAGGCCTGACACCAGGCCTTCTGGACATGTGACAACAAACCATTCATCTTGGACCTGACAATGGTGCCTCCACACAGATTCATTTGTTGTCTACTCAAACACAAAAGCGGAAGTGGTCACTGAAGATGACCCTCTGCCATTCTGAGTAAATCCATGACATGATAAGGTTGATGTGGTGTTAAGATCAGTCTGCGTGCATGTAGTCCTGCATTGTGCAGCCATCTGCCAATGGTGCTGACACTAACAGGATGACTCATAGAGGGCATCACTGCTTGCTGAATGTCCGCAATCGTGACTGTGGGGTCACCCCATGCATGTCGGACAATCTGTCAGTTTTCCCTGTCCATGGTTCATGTAGGTCTCCCAGATACTTCATGGTGCTGGTGCGTGCCTGCTTCTGTCCACTCCCACCAACATCATGCTATGGTAGTATGCACATGACCGGTATAGCACGCAATATGTCAATAAGACCTTCCTGCTTCCCGGAGCTTTACCATGGGACCCCTCTCTAGCTCTTCCAACTGTTCGAGTTGCTTTCAAACTCTTTTGAGGCATACTTCACTTGCAAAGGATGCTACCAACACAAGAACCGTTAGAGTCAGAATGAAAGCACGCACAACAGGACAGCCTTACAGTCAGCGACAGCGATAATGCCCATCCTCGCTTAACTTAAACTATTAGTCTCATGATGTCAAACCTACCCACCAAGTTTCAGTCCTGTTGGTTGANAGAGGAAAATCCAGTATTTTCTATCTAGGGCTCTGAAGCTGAGCAGAAGTGGCCTGAGGGTGAAGTATGTATCCCCACATGTGCTGGCGCGGCACAGTCTGTACTCTGTTCCAGAGGAGATATCCTCCACTTAAGACAGCAGCACACGGCGGACTCGGCTCCTCTTTTATCTTCTTCACAAAAAGCTTAAAAACAGAAAATCAACTCAGGCTAGTAAACAACACCGACAGAGTGTTTCATCCATTTGCTCAGAGTGAGCCGCCACTCACACAGCACATGTGTGTGTGTGTTCAGCTATGGGCTCTCTCTCTATAGTGGTTTTACCACTATAGGGATAGTGTGTGTGTGTGTGTGTGTGTGTGTGTGTGTGCTCTCATGGTTTTACCACTATAGGGATAGTGTGTGTGTGTGTGTGTGTGTGTGTGTGTGTGGGTGTGTGTGTGTGTGTGTGTGTGTGTGTTCAGCTATGGGCTCTCATGGTTTTACCACTATAGGGAGAGTGTGTGTGTGTGTGTCACTGAGTTACAAATCAAAGATATAAGGTATAAACATATAAGGTACAGAGACAGAGAGAGAGAGAGAGAGAGACAGGGAATGAGAGAGATAGAGAGTGAGTGAGATTGAGAGTGAGAGAGAAATAGAGAGTGAGAGAGAGACAGAGAGTGAGAGAGATAGAGAGTGAGTGAGAAATAGAGAGTGAGAGAGAGACAGAGAGAGAGAGATAGAGGGTGAGTGAGAAATAGAGAGTGAGAGAGAGACAGAGAGAGAGAGTGAGTGAGAGAGAAACAGAGGGTGAGAGAGAGACAGACAGAGATATAGAGAGTAAGTGAGGCAGATAAAGAGAGGAAGAGATAGAAAACAAGAAAGTGAGAGAGATAGAAAGTGAGTGAGAGAGATACAGAATGAGAGAGAAATAGTGAGAGACAGAGTGATAGAGAGACTGAGAGAGAAAGATATAGAAAGCAAGAAAGTGAGGGAGATAGAAAGTGAGTGATAGAGAGTGAAGGAGGAAGAGAGATATAAAGAGTGAGTACGAGAGACAGAGAGAGAGAGCAAGAGAAAAAGACAGCATAACAGAGAGAGAAAGAGAAACTGAGACAGACAGACAAAGAGAGACAGAAAGAAAGAGATAGTGAGTGAAAGTGATAGATAGTGAAGGAGACAAAGAGAGAGAGAAAGGAAAAAGAAAGGGACAAAATAAGACAGTAACAATATCTTTCTCTCGCTTATTCATTCTCTTCTTTCTTTTCTCTTTTCTGTCTGAGAAAGAGAGGCAGACAGGAAGAGACAACAAGAAAAGACAGAGAGAGAGAGAGAAGAATAAGATAGAGACAGGGAAAAAAGTAGATAGAAAGAAAGAGAAATAGATAAGAGTAAATGAAGAGAAAGAACATGCATGGAGAGATGGAGAGAGAGAGAGAGAGAGAGAGAGAGAGAGGGGTAAATAGACTTCCTCATTAAAAGTGGTAGACGGGGTGGAGGTTCTGTGAACTCTGTGTCTCTGTGTGAGAGATAATGAAGTACAGTAATGGGTATGGCGAGAGAGGGGCATTGTGGGTGATGTAGGCATTAGTGTACAGAGCCAGAAGACTTTTCTCAGGTGAGAATCACACATTAAATATCTCGGTTAAATTCCGTTAAATAAATAAATTCCCTTATTAAACATCTCTAATGCTCCTTCACTGTACTCGAGGCCTAATCTCATCTCCTACAAGCAGTGAACGTGACATGGCAGAGTCATACAACCACATGTACTGTAGTGCACATACAGTATTATATACACTGCTGCTAGTGGTGCTGTGTTAGTGTGTGTCAGTGTCACTGCTGGACTGAGAATTGTCCACCAACCAAAACTATCCAGCCAACAGCGTCCTGTGGCTACTGCTGAAGGACTAGAGGATGACCAACACTGCACTGTGTAGGAGCAGATGAGCTACCGTCTCTGACTGTACATCTACAAGGTGGACCAGCAAGGTAGGAGTGTCTAACAGAGTGGACAGTGATGGACACAGTGTTTAAACACTCCAGCAGCACTGCTGTGTCTGATCCACTCACACCAGCACAACACACACTAACACACCACCACCACGTCAGTGTCACTGCAGTGCTGAGGATGGTCCACCACCTACATCATACCTGCTCTGTGGTGGTCCTGTGGGGGAGAAAAAAGTGGGTGAGAGAGTAATAGAGAAAGAGAATAGTAGAGAGAGATAGTTGTAAGAGAGAGAGAGAGAAAGAGAGAGCTAGTGAAAGAGACAACACACAATTAACCCATCACCACCACGTCAGTGTCACTGCAGTGCTGAGAATGATCCACCACCCACATAATATCTGCTCTGTGGTGGTCCTGTGGGGGGGAAAAAAGTGGGTGAGAGGGTAATAGAGAAAGAGAGTAGTAGAGAGAGATAGTTGTAAGAGAGAGAGAGAGAGTGAGAGAGAGACATAGAAATTGAGAGAGAGAGAGAGAGATAGTGAAAGAGACAACACACAATTAACCCACCACCACCACGTCACTGTCACTGCAGTGCTGAGAATGATCCACCACCCACATAATACCTGCTCTGTGGTGGTCCTGATCTTTGAGAAGGGGGCAGGCCTTCGGTGTGTTGCACTTGAGTAGGTACCATTTTAGTACAACACCTTTATATAGTATCAGCAGAATGGCAGCACTATGGGACAAGGGGTATAACTGTTTCCCATCACGCTTCCACAGGGAAAGCTAGCATGTGCTTCCTCGGAGAAACCATGAATCCCACTGAATACGCTTGGAGGAAACACTAACTGCCGATTCTGTTACGTCAGCAAACAGATGCCTGAATCAGCGACCCAAAGTCCACCAGAGCCAGCGCATCACTGCCACACGGGAGCCCCCTAATATTTTCCTCTCTAATGAAAGCTCCTGTCTATCAGCGGCTTAGACAGAGCCTGGGCGCCCAACAGGACTGAGCATCAGGCCTCGATTAGCAGCCCTGTCCTGGCTGAGTGATTGAGAGGTGAGCTCCTGGCTGGATGCCCCGGCAGTCAGACAGGCTGTGGTGGATATGCAGGAGTGAGAAACAGACCTGCTCCTCTGGGAACTGATTCTTATTAGCAGCCAGCCGCTGCAGGAGAGTAGCCAGTGCTCTGCCAGCGCCAATGACCCGCAAGCACCGGCCTGAGAAGAGCCAGACCGAGCACACAATCATACTTAGGCCAGAACACTGTGCAGATCATCAGCAGAATTCAATAATGACTCATGCAGGGCGAATATCCTAAGCATCTCTACAGCCTGAGTAAATGGATTTTGATTAGGATGTGAGGTCAGGAGGGTAAACAGAGCAAGAGATCTGTGGAGAGTCCTCCAGGAACCCTTGGCAGGTTTGGGCTTCCGGTCTTTGCTTTTAGAACTTATAAATAACTCCGTAGTTCTTTATATGCTGATTGAATAATGCTTAGACAAGTGGCACTGAAAACAACGGTTCAGCCAAAACCTCAAGTGCACAGCTTCCTCTAGAACCCAAATGAAGCATATCAGCCCAGACACGTCTGGAGTTTGCCTCTTCAGTTTTAGACACATAAGCTAATGTAAGTAGGATACAAACGATAAGTCTAAATCAATACACACTTAACTAGCATAACGTAGCTTGAGCTGGCCATTCAGCAGAGTCAATAGCTCAATGTGCTTTGAGGCAACTTTGAGTTGCCTCAAAGCACATTAAGCTATTGACTCTGCTGAGTGGCCAGCTCAAGCTACGTTAGGCTCGTTAAGTTGGTTCAACTGGTAGACCAGTTGCATGATTAAAGGGTTCTTTGCATCATACAAGGATTTATCAAATTGATGGTGTAACATGGAGGTTGAGGCAGGTTGCAAGTGCAAAGTGGTTTTATTAGGGGTTGTCCAGGAAACACTATCAGAAGAGGCAGGGGTCAAAACACAGGCTGAGCAAACCATAGAGTATAAATGGCAGTCCTAATGAGTCCTAGATCAGCTGCAGGTGTGAGAGTGGGTGGAGCCAGGGTGGAGCAGGAAAAGCTGTGCAGTAACACACAGGCACCAGAGAGGGCGGTATGTGACAGATGGATTGTAGATGGTTCTATATAGAACCTTTTTGAAAACTGCTCCATATAGCACCAAATGCATTCTGCCATTGCTTCAACGTCATGTCTGTAATAATAGCAGAACCTTTTGTGGTGCCGTATAGAACCCTTTTGAAAGCTTGTATATAGAACCATCTACAGCAGATTTCCATGCTTGTTGAGTGTTAATTGTTCTATATAGACGCATTTTCTTTACCAACAAACCCTTGAAGAACCATCTTTTAAAGTGTGTGTGTGTGTGTATGTGTGTGTGTGTGTGTGTGTGTGTGTGTGTGTGTGTGTGTGTGTGTGTGTGTTTGTTTGATGGTTTAGCTATTCAACTGGCATGCCCAAGTTGGCCAACCACCATGGCTAAGTTGTTTGACCTGCCTGACCAAACTGGTTGACCAGCATCAAATGCATGACCATGCTGTTTGACCAGCATGACCAAGGTGTTTGACTAGCCTTAAAAGCATAACCAAGCTGTTTGACCAGCATGACCAAGTTGGCTGACCAGCATGACCAAGGTGTTTGACCAGCATGACCAAGCTGGTAAACCAGCATGACCAAGTTGGTTGACAAGCATGACCAAGCTGTTTGACCAGCATTAAAAGAATAACCAAGCTATTTGACCCTTATGACGAAGTTGGTTGACCAGCATGACCAAGGTGTTTGACCAGCATGACCAAGCTGGTAGACCAGCATGACCAAGTTGGTTGACCGGCATGACCAAGCTGGTTGACAGGCAAGACCAGGCTGGTAGACCAGGATCAGCAGCATTACTAAGCTGGTTGACAAGTTTGGTCAGGTTGGTCATGCTGGCAGACTAGCTAAACCATAAAGAGCAAATAAAAACATACTCCACCAGCAGCATGGTTGATTTCCCAGCTTAACCAAATAGATGGCCATCTTAGGCTATGCCTTCATCTAATCCAGCTGTCAGCGACCTATGGAGCATTCAGACCAGTTCAGGACTTCTGAATCCCACCACAATCCAGAAAAGGCTGATCTTAGCTGGATTTTTCTTTTCTTTTTTTCTGTTTTTTAAGGGGAGAGCGTGAAAGCAGTCCCCCACTTCCAGAAATTATGCAGTCGAGATTCCCACCCCCAGGGAAACCCCCAGGGGCCAGCACAACCGGAGTGCAACGGCCGAACCCCACCCCGGGTGAACCACCCTCCCGACCACGTCATCTCCCCTGCCAGGTAAGTACAGTATATTAGCTGGATTTTTCGGCAGGAAAGAGATCTTAAATATATTTGATTGCTGAGACTGTACACCATACTGTTATCTGTAAAGGTCAATGAAAGTATGCTGCATACAGTATCAGCAAGTTAGTTAGCATTCACACATGCAGCAAGCTACTGGTGTTGTATTCACTGTTACAGATGGATCACACTCGTACAGCTCACACAAGCGTTTCTTGATATAGAAAACAGCACCCCAAACTGAATTACCTCCACCCTATTACACATGTGTAATTACATAAGAAAAAACACGCTATTACTATTATCAAGATGAACTTGTGCAATTGGTTCAGTAAAAACTGAAGTTAATAGATATGTATAAAGCCCTATTGGAGCGGGATTAAGTTTACCTGGGGAAGGGCTGTAATTTGAGTGATTAATAATGACCTCTGTGATTTTAATCCATAACGAATCTGCCATTATGGTAATATTTCCGAGTCGATTAACGTATAATTATGCAGTGAATTATCTCCTTTAATTCGCCGAGTGCGTAGCTACCCCCGTAATAACAGTGCTGCTCGAATCCACATCTCAGTAATGTCATAACAAAACCAGGTTAAAGGAAACCGACAAGGCTGAAGTTGGCTTCTCATTCGCCCGCTTCATGTTTAGATTTCCCTGTTCCACCTTTAATGGTGCTGGAGTTACATTCTGGGGCGTGAGGCATTATAACAACTGCTGCTTCATTTAAGGTGGAATGTGATAATTCTAAACTGGCGAATGAATCAGCTTTACTAGCCTTATGGTTGTCTACATGTCAGTTAGCCGCACAGTGTGTTGTTATATGCCTGAAAACTGTGGCACCTGACGTATAATGCTGATGTCAATGTCCACACAATGGTGTCTCAATAGCCTCAATCCAAAGTGTTAGAGGTAATGTGGGAGGTGCTTTACCCTATACGAATTGTCCAGTCAGATTACGTCCTTATTATCGGACCTCCCCTTGTGAAACTCATCCCACAGGGCATCAAATAGGGCTTAAACTATACTGTTATAATCCAGCTACAACAATGAATGCTTCACCATTGTCGAACGTATTGTTATTGTAATTACATTGTTATTGGAGAGCCTTAATCTCACATATGCCTTAAGTGCTTAATCTCACATATGCCATTAAACAGAAATGCAATATTGCAGCAGGATTATAGTTGATTATTAGTATACATTTCTCTAGAATCCATTACTAATTCGTTTACAATGTATGAATCAGCATTCAGTTAAAACCAGCTGGTTGTATAATGGCCATGAATAGTGTCCAGCCTGTAGACCACATTACGAAAGTGTCCTCATAAGCATTGCTGTTCATTAATTAAGCCCGAGCTCAGACTTATCTTAAGAAAGCATTTGGTGCACAGCTGGTAGCCATGCTGATTAACCACAGTCACTTTCAACTTTCATGATTAATCCCTTAGCATGCCAGTTTTATGTGAGACTGAATTATGACTCCGATTTCAGTCATTATTCTACTGCCAATGAAACGGGCAGAAACGTCAAAAAGGCCTTTTCCTGCGTCACCCCGCTGTTGTGAAGTTCATGGAATTCTGATCACATCATCTACCAAGACTTCCATTTCCCAGAGTATCATGTATATGCAACAAGACTCAGTAAGTGGATTTGACTGTGGCCCGGTCAATCTTTCTTTCTGGTTCCTAGGCTACTGAGCAAAGTCATTGTACCTATACCTTCTAGCTTGGCTATACATCACACTCACAAGACATCTGTGCATACACAAACACACATTAGTGAACACACACTAGGGGGCAGTGAGCACACTTAGAGCAGTGGTCAGCCCTATCCACTGCACTCGGGGCGCAGTTGGGGGGAAAGGTGCCTTGCTCAAAGGTACTTCAGTCTGGTAGTTTGGTCCTGTTGGTTCAGGGAATCGAACCACTGAACCTCCGGGCATAAGGCTTGTTCCCTAACCTCCACAACCGAGATATAAGCATGTTATTACAACATTATAAACTTACTGGACAAAAAAATGAGTCCCCTGTCACTAAAACGTACCTAATAGTGTGTAACACCTCCACAAGCACCAATAACAGCTATGATTGGATTTGGCATGTACCGGACCAGTTTCTGGATGTGGGCCACATCAATGTTCACATACTCTTGCATCAAAGAATTGGTCATTTGGGTCAGACTTGATGGATGCCTTCCCTGGCGTTTCACTGGTTGTTCCAGGTGGTCCCACAGGTTTCTGAAAGGATCACAATCTGGGGATTTTGTGGGCCAGTCCAGATGTGTGAATGCTCCTGAATGGTCATCATGCCAATCAGTCACATGTGCAGCCCTGTGAATGCAAGAATTGCCATCTTGGAATACAGAGATGGGAATGTGATGTTCCTTGGTGAGATGATGAGCAAAAGGCAAAAGCTGGTTGTCCAGCAGCTCCGTGTAGGTACTGTGGTGCCAATTTACTGTCACCTCAACCAAAGAACCCATTTCCACATAATTACAACACCCCCCGAACATCACAGGGGTGGCTAGATATTTGTCCAGGGAGCTTATTTTTCATGTACACTATGTGGAGGTTCCTCAGACTTAAAAAAAAGTTCTTCACACCTGCAGAACTTATTCGTGACCACGGTGCCTTCAATAGTGTAATAGAGGGAAGAAAATGTACATCGCATCTCAAGTGCTCTTTCTATTACATAATTAAGTAATTAATATATTTGTGTTTACTTGTTGCTTGTATTTGTAACCTTATCAACCAAACTTCATCAACCAATCCAGCTGAAACATCCAGTACCGGCTTTTGACTAACTTCTTAATGATAAGCTCAGATGAGTTTGGTCTAATTGTTGATTCAACTTAGCAGGCTGTATTTAATCTTGCTTATTTAATTGATGTCCTGGCCCACAGCCATAGAGCAGCTAGCAAATGATCAAATTAGCCAGACACTGTAGAAAATGGTGATATGGCTAAATAAGCTGACAATATCTCATCACTAGTAGCTGTCATATCAATATCATATTGGTTAATTTGTTTATAACTATTGTGTACACTATTGAAAACACCACTATACACTAAAATCCCAATAGATTAACATACACTCATTTACAAAAGTGTGAACGCTCCTGACATGCTTGTGAAGTGAAAGGAGGTGAACACATCCAGGTATGGCATTCTTTCTGCATGTTTCACAGCACAATCTCTGACAATCTCTATGTATTTGCTGAATTTAACATGAAACATAAAACATAAAAGGTGTCATTACTTTTGCACAGACGCCATTTTATATGATTTCCTACTGGTAGGCAAATACGTTCTTGAATAGCTGGAAACCTGTCCTGTTTTTGTGAGGTTGCGAGAGGTGTGGCTGTGTAACTACAGTACACACACTGTCCATTCCCACATACAGCAGCAGAGCAGCAAGACTGTAAACACAGCCATATACCCTCACAACATTCCAGCACATAGAATTTTGAATTTCTTTCTAATCAGAGTATGCAACAACATCTGTGTCCTTTCAGATCTTTATGACAAGGTCTGTACGACACCCCAGCAGACTGCAGCGGAATTGATCTTTTTTATATCACTTTTTGTCATATGACATTTAAATCTGTACTACAAATTGAGCTTAACATTAGGGGAAGGTTAGGGTAAGGGTAAGGTTAGGGTTAGGGTAAGGGTAAAGACAGGATAGGATAAAGGCATGGTTAGGGTTGGGATAAGGTTACGTATAGGGTAAGGACAAGGGTTAAGGTCAGGGTTAGGGTTAGGGTAAGGCTAAGGGTAAAGACAGGATAAGGATACGGGCATGGTTAGAGTTGGGATAAGGTTAAGCATAGGGTAAGGACAAGGGTAAGGGTAGAGTTAGGGCTAGGTTAAGGGTAAGGTTAGGGTAAGGACAAGGGTAAGGGTCAGGGTAGAGTTAGGGCTAGGTTAAGGGTAAGGTTAGGGTTAGGTTAGGGTTAAGGTAGGGATGAGGGTAAGGTTGGGTTAGGGTTAGAGTTAGGGTAAGGTTAAGGCAAGAGTAAGGGTTAGGGTAAGGTCAGGGTTAGGGTAAGGGTAAGGTTAGGATAAGGTTAAGGATAGGGTAAGGGCAAGGGTCTGGGTAAGGGTTAGGGTCAGGGTAAGGGTTAGGGTTAGGGTTATGTTAGGTTAGGATAAGGATAAGGGTAAGGTTGGGTTAGAGTTAGGGTAAGGTTAGGGCAAAGGTTAGGGTTAGGGTAAGGTTGGATTAGGGTAACATTAGGCTAAGGATAAGGGTAAAGATAGGATAAAGGGCAAGGGTAAGGTTGGGGTAAGGTTAAGGTCAAGGTAATGTTAAGGTTAGGGTTAGGGTTAGTGTAAGGTTAAGGTTAAAGGTTAAAGTTTAGGTTAAGGTTAGTGTCTATGTAATGTCCTCACAGTTCACAAAAACAAATGTGTATGTTTGTGTGTGTGTGTGTGTGTGTGTGTGTGTGTGTATGTGTGTGTATGCGTGTGCATGTGTGTGTGCATGTGTGTGTGTGTGTGGTTGTGTATGTGTGTCTATGCGTGTATGTGTTCAAACCCCAGAAATAAATGGATTCAGGAGCTTTAGGCATTCTTGCAGGGCTGTCCTACGCTGGTGATCCTGTTGGTACTCATCTACAGCTTTGGCTGTTAGTCTTCCATCTCACTTCACTTGTTAATGAGACGAAGACCACTTTTTGACCGCATGATGAATCTCACACTGGATGGTGATCAACGTCACACACACAAAAACTTTTTTATTTGAGCTCAGCTGCAGCTTCATCTCTCTCAGTATCCATCATCTTGCCTACAACAGGGTCTTTCGCAGCATGAGGACAGCTATAGCAGCCAGAAGAACTTCATTATCACCACAGTGATCGTGTGTTTGCTGTTTTTCCTCTTGTACCATTTTGAATGGATCACATAATGAAAATGGAAATTAAATTAGGCGTCTTGGGGGAAAACATGTTCTCAAATCATAGTGTCATGATCAAGTGCAAAGAATCAGGCTGCATCCACACAAGTGAACCACTGAATTTACATTCATCGTCAAAAGAACAGCTGCACCCAGAAGGAAGTGTGGGATTGCAGTGCCAGACGTCTCAGCCTGAAATTTTAGAGGTTCCTAATGGTGTCCTGTGATAATCCATCCCATGCACCCATGTTCCTGCAGATGTTGCGGTAGGGGGTGGAGGTGAAGTGACACCAGGCCTTCTGGACATGTGATGTGACAACAATCTGTTCATCTTGGTGCTGACCACGATGCCTCCACACAAGGATTTGTTGGTCATCTCCACCAAGACAAAAGCGGGACTCATCACTGAAGATGACCTGCTGCCATTCTGAGTCACTCCAAGACAGTCTGGCACGACACCGTTGCTTGTATCACATTAGTATTGCTTTTGTGGCCTCTTTGTTGCCGGTGTCATGCCTCCCTATAACCTCCTCTGAGGTCTTCTGAAAGTTGTTTGGATCAAGGCATGGTCCACACTAACCTTCCTTATAAGAACAGATTTGTCAGTAAGCAGGCTGTGTGTGCTGCCTTTATTTAATGGGCAAAGCACATGTGTAGCCCACACCTCCAATCCCATCTCCTTAATTGAAACACCTGCAGCATCATCTCCTCCTCACTGACCCTTAACACCGGGGCTCCTCGGAGCTATGTGCTCAGGTCTTTCTTGTAGACCTTGTGCACCCGCAATTGGACAGCCAGACACAGCTCCAATGTCATTACAACATTGATCTCCAGTAACAGCGAGGAGGTCTACAGAGAGGAGGTCGGCTTCCTGGCGCTCTGGTGCCAATAGAATAACCTTTCTCTCAGTGTCAACAAGACCAGGGAGCTGATAGTGGACTTCAAGAAACAGAAGGAAGTGCACACACCCAATGCCAACATTGGGGGCACTGTAGAGAGGGTCAGCTGCTGCAAGTTGTTTGTTGTTTACATCACGGAGGAACTGACATGGTCTCAACACAACACACGGGTGGTGAAGAACGCTCAACATTTAAATTAACAAGGATATGGCTGCAGCAGCACAAAATCAAGGTTTTCCAATTGCCCTCTCAGTGTCCAGACTGGAACTCAATTAAAAGTCTGCAGTCTCTACTGAAGAGGGCAGTTCACAAGAACAAACCCCAGAACCTCACTGAGTTCCACATGGAAGAGGTGGTCTAAGATCCCTCCACAAGTGTTCTCCAGCCTTGTTGAACACTACAGAGGTAGGTTGCCATACCTGCCAAGGGTGGGCTCCTCCAAAGCCTGAATTTGGTGCCAGTTTTTTTGGGACCTGCTTTTTTATAACCATTTATGCCACAAAAAAACCAGGATATTTGATGATAACATTCAGTCATTCCTGCCTGACGTTTTATTACAGGACATTTCAACACTAGACATATTTTGCCTTGAAAGTGTGTGAGAAAACACACACACACACGCACACACACACACACACGCACACACACGCACACACACGCACACACTCAGAAGTCTTCTGGGTTGTTATGTGAGATACATATTTAGCTAAGCCAGATTTCATTATATGCCGTTTACATTAGGCTGATTGAATCCAGCATGGAACAATCAATCTGTAGTCTGGGTAGCCGTTACTCGGGCGACGTGGCCTGTTATGTAACGAGGAGGTGAATGAAGGCTCCGCCTCTGAAGCCCAGCTGGCGGGAGCGCTACAGGTTCTACAGGCTCTTATTGTAAGTGTCAGCACAGGAGCTACTTACACTCACTCCCACTGAGACTTCCAGACTTCCTGCCCCACAGCCTTATTTAACCTCCCTCTGTCTCTGTGTCTCTCTCTCTCTCTCTCTCTCTCTCTCTCTCTCTCTCTCTCAGTCACACTCTCTTTCTCTCTCTATCTTCTCTTTCTCTTTTGTTTCTCAGTCTCTCCCTCTCTTTCTTTGTTGTTTTCTTTTATCTCTTTCTTTCTTTCTTTCTCTTTCTCTATCTTTCTTCTTCTTTTCTTTTTTCTTTCTCCTTACTCTCTCTCACTTCTCTTTCTGTCTTTTTTCTTTCTTTCTTTCTTTCTTTCTCTTTCTTTCCTCCCCATCTTCCTCTTGTCTTTGTCTTTTCTATCTTTTTCTTTCTTCTTATATTCTCTTTCTGTCTCTGTCTCTTGCTTTTCTCTTTCCCTCTCTCGCTTTTCTTTTCATGTCTTTATGTCTTTATCACTTCCTTCTATTTCTTCATCTATCTCTTCTCTGTTCCTCTCTCTTTATACCCCTATCTCCCTCTCTCTTTCCTTTCCTTCTCTTTATTTCAGTCTGTGTTTCTACTCATTTCAGTTCTTTTCTCCTCTCCTTCTCTTTCTTTCACTGTATCTCTCCACCCTCTGTTTCTCTTTTCTCTTATTCTTTCAGTCTCTCTCCATCTCTCTCTTTATCTCTCTCTCTCGCTCTCTCTCTCTGCCATTTTTCACTCTTATGACCTTGTCTATTTATTCTCCTCTTTCTTTTCTCTCCATCTCTGTCCTCTGGGCATTGTTACAGTTGACCTGGTGGCTGGAGGTCAGTTTCTCAGCACGCTCTGCAGAGCTCACCTCTGAGTTAACGTCTCAGCAGGAACTTCTAGGCGCTGAAGCAGAGGTAGCGTCGTTCTGTGTTAGCTTTCAGCTCCTAAATATTTAACCATGTTTGTCAGAGCTGGAAATGCAGTACAAGAGCAGTTTTACTCACTGTGTTCAGTCAGGGAGCAGGACTAACACTCTCCTTTACTGCTGTTAGCTCTGACATTAGCACCAAAACCACTGCCTTATACATCCTCACCCTGCAGTAGATCATCTGAGAAAATGCATGGATGGATGGATGGATGGATGGACGGATGGAGATACTGTCTCATGCACAGAGTTCAGACTCTCTGATTAACTCTACTCTCAGACAACAAACTAAACATGTGCTGAGGAGCTGGTGGAACACTTAATCAGACACCCAGCACCTCACTGACTGAGATATGGGGGGAGGTGATGGAGGAATAGAGGGATGGGGGGGATGTTAGGGAAAAATGGGAAAAAAAAATGGGACCCAGTACAAAAAGGAAAAGAAATAGAGATGGAGAGAGAAAATAGAGAGAATAGAGAGAAATGCAAGAAAAAAGAGACAGCATGAAAGGAAGAATGAAGAAAGGAAAAGAGTGAGAGAGAGCAAAAGAGCCAAAAGGCAAGAGATCAATTGAGAGAGATGAAAAGAAAGAGAAAGATGGAGAAAAGGGAGAGAAATATAGATATAAAAAACAAGAAACAAGGAGAGAAACAGAAATGGAGAAAAATAAAGAAGATATGAAAGAAGAAACATGATAGAAAAGAAAAAAGGGGATGAGATAGAAAGTAAGAGTAAGAGGTGGAAAGAAAATGCTGAAAGAAAAAATAGGATAGGAAACAACTAAAGAAGAATGAAAGACAAAGAGAATGAGTAAGAGAAAAGAGAATATGGAATGAGAGAAAAGAGAGAAATGAGAAATTAAGAAGAAATGAGAAAGAGAGACAAAAGAGATCAGTTAGAGGAAAAAAGTGAAAAAAGCGTGAGAGAAGATGAAACAGAGATGGAGAGAGAAAGATTAGAAGAGAGAGAAAAGCAAGAAAAGAGAGCATGAAAACAAAATGAGAGAGTAAGAGAAAGAGATCATAAGAATGGGAAAAAGAGAGAGATAATAAGAAAGAGAAAAATGAAGGTAGTGGAAAAAGATGGAAAGAGAGAGAATGATGGAGAAAAGAAAAAAAGAGATGGAAAGAGACAAAGACGTTAGGAAAGAAATAAGTGAAAACGAATGAAAGAAGACAAAGAGAGAGAAAGGTGGGTAGAGTAAGACATTTAGGAAATGAAAGAGTATAAAGATAAAAGACACAAAGAGAATAAAAGACAGAGAGAGAGAGAGAGAGAGAGAGAGAGAGAGAGGGGAAAGAACCAGAGGAGCTCCAGCACTACAGAGAACACAGCACCACTGCTCCACACCCTAATCCCGGGGGGCTTTATAAAGAGGATGCACATGATGTCACTGCAGTCACGTCCATTGAGTGGCAGAAAGCCTGACTGAGTGGCAGCGTTAGTGTTCGGTGTGAACGCAGAGCTGCTGTGAGACTGTACAAACAGAGTCAGAGAGAGTTCGTCTGATCTGAGTTTCCCCATTCCACCTTTAAATGGTGCAGCAGCTATAAAACCCTATGTGGTGCCATAATGCAACTGCTGCTCCTTTTAAGGTGGAACGGGAAAGTTTGAATAAGAGGCTGGTAGAAACGGAAGGTTAGAGGGTTGGTTATATGGTGTTAGCTAGAACAATTGCACTGATCCTTATAAGGAGGAGCTCCAGAAAGCAGGTGTAGACAGTTCATTTCCAGTTTTGCCGTTTCCTCTAATAAACACAGCCTCATTGTAGAGTCTTCTGCCACTCAGTCCGACTGAGGCGGTGGGTGTATGCGTTGAAGTGACATCAATGCATACCCCCTATATCCCTTCCAGCCCACCCACGTCAGCAGCTCGTGCACCTTAAAACAGCTGAATTCTCTGATTAGAAGGGCCATTAGACTTTTGGCCATGTTGTGTATGTAGGTACATGAGGCTGAATTCTGCAGCACTGATTCAACTGAGAAGTGAAATTGGGAAGTGATATTAGTTGCTGTTTTCCAGGATGCAGAAAATCAATGTTAAGTAATCCCTGGAAGGTTGAACTGAGGAGAGAGGTTCTGTGTGTGTGTGCGCGTACGATGTAGACTTCACTGTGTCCTTTAAGTCTCTTTTATTTGATGTACGGTACTTTGCAGTGCATAGGCGTAATTTCCAAAAGGGGAGTGGGCGTGCTGTTTGTGTGTGTGTTTGTGGGGCTGGAGGGTTTACAACTGGGGGCAGGCCAAGAATGAAATAGGCAACAAAGTGTCAAAGTCTGACGCTTAACAGATCATTTAATTAATAACCATAATAAACAGTTTCTTGCTCTATTGTGCTGCTGAGCACAAAAGTGTTTGAACAGCTCGAACAGCAGCAGATAAACTGTGGACGAAAACAAAAGTCTCATGAAACTAGTTCACAGTAATCTCTGTTTATGTTGAGCTAAAAATAGCTAACACTCACAAATCAATTAGTTTGAGGCTCTATGAGACCATGTGCTCCCGCTGTGCTTCTGCTTTGAGCGGGAGGGGTAGGGGCAGAGTAACATGACAAGGAGGTCTTACACTCATCATCAAAAACATACTTACACCCAGAAGGAGGTGTGGGATTGCAGTGCTATTGGGTAGGAAGATAAAGGTCACCAGGAACAATAAATGATGATACTTTTAGACTGATATGGGTAATATTTACTGAGCTAGATGTCCTGAGTGATTTATTGATTGCCAGATACCATGGAGCTGTAGAGGTTCCTAATGGTGTCCTGTGATAATCCAGCCCATGCAGCTTGAATATCCTCACACAGCTCCTGCAGATGGTGCGGTAGGGGTGGAGGTGGAGTGACACCAGGTCTTCTAGACATGTGACAACAAACAGTCCATCTTGGTGCTGACCACGGTACCTCCACACACGGATTCGTTGGTCGTCTCCACCAAGACAAAAGCGGGACTCGTCACTGAAGATGACCCGCTGCCATTCTGAGTCACTCCATGACAGTCTGGCACGACACCATTGCAGTCTTTGGTGACGCTGACGTGGTGTTAAGGACAGTCGTTGTAACGGTCTGTGTGCATGTAGTCCTGCGTGGTGCAGCCGTCTGCCAATGGTGCTGGCACTAACAGGATGACTCATGGAGTGTCAGCAATCGTGGGTGTTGGGTCACATGACATGCATGATGGAAAATTTGTTGGTTCTTTCTCTCTGTGGTTCATGTAGTCACCCCAGATCCTTCATGTCACTGGGGTGTGGCTTCTTCTTGCCACTGTCGCCAACAGAGTGCTATGGTGGTATGTTTTAATGAAAAAATTATGATCATGGTTTTGTGCATACACCTGTTCAAAGTTGTGTGTGCTAGTCATATACTGGCTAGCATTTTTGGGTGCTTTTGCACCTAATGCTGACCTTACACCAAACGATTTTCAAGCGATTTTACTGTCGCAGACAAATTTCCAAAGTCGGAACACAATCATGGGAGTCTTGAGTGCTAGAGTTGCGTCGCGCTCGCGTCATCTCGATCGTTCAGTGTAAGGTGGTCTGGATTGCAGGTTTAAGTCGGTCTGTTTCTCGTCCTGGCGTTCCGATAAAATCAACCGTGTTTAATATGATCGTAAGTCGTAGGTCTTGGCTCACGCAAACAGTGACGTGAACATTGTCGACAACCAATAGGAGAGCTCTTTTCAGCTCCAAACGGGAAGCCAAACAGGAATGTCTGGCGGAGATGGAGGGGAGTCTGGCGAGGGCTCGGAAACCGCGGTTCTCCTGGACTGTTCAAAAGGAGGAGAAGCTGGTGGAGCTGTGGAGTGAACAAGAGTGCCTCTTTGACGTATCTTCCCATTTCTACCACCACAGAGTGGAAAAGGAAAAAAGGTGGACAAAAATTTCTGAAGCCCTCGAAATCCCCGGGGCTAGCGTGAGCCCGAGTCATGGGCCCGAGACGTCACAAATGTAAACACATCCAAGAGTTCATTAATGCTCAGAAATGTGCAGTAAACAGTCCGATTCTAAATCACGCATGTTTTAAAGCTATTTTCACGTTATCCTATCTTGTAACAAAGGGTAGTTATGCTATGCTAAAGCTAACTAGGTAGCTAGCTAAAACACTGCCGAAGGGGGCTACAGTGTTTACATTTAGCCTACCAGCGAACATGATGGGAAATAAGCTCAAAATCTAGATGCAGACTTGTAAATAGTGACTCTGCAAGATTCCCAGTCCCAGCAAAATCATAGCCTGTGACTAAAAGTCTGTGACTTGTCTTTAGATGTGAGAGGGCGTCAGACTTTAGTCTATTAAATGTCTTTCAGAGTCTTTTCAAAGTCTCCTAGTGTATGGTAAGCATAAGCCAGTAAGTGTTATGATTGTTTTGGTAGTGACCAAAACGGAAATACGAAATTCCTAGTCAGTGAAAAATCTGAAATTGTTTGGTTCGATTGGACCACTTCTCTCTACAGTACGCTTTGGGTCACTGTCCCCGCGCACTGTCCATCAACCACCCCCCCCCATCCCCCACTAAAATCTAGGAGTTCCCAAGTGTCAATAAAATGACACAACTAACAATAAACAAACTTCTTTACAGTAAACAGTTTGATCATAGAGAGATTAATATTCAATTAGCATACGTATTTCACAACATGTGGAGTTTCTGGCATGCAGCCCTGTTGCTTATAGTCTGGAAGGACAGACTATGAAAATCAAACACAGACACAGAAGTTAATGTTACAGTTCCAGTTAATGATCATTACATTTAATTGCTTACCTGTCAGGGACGCCGTGTGTCTTACTGTGTCTGCTTATATGCTAAGAGCTATAATTCATCTGCTGGGCTCCCGAAGTGCTTTAAAACCAACAAGACCAGACAGTTAAAATGTCACCGTAATAGACAGTTAAAATGTCAGCGTAAGGGAAAAGTACAGCCTAACAGCACAGTCATTGTTGCGGTTTTACCTGTGACATTAATGGGAGTCCAAAGCAGTTAACGTTGGTGTTTTTCCTCCAACGGGCTCAGAAATCCATAAAGAAATCGCTCCGGCTGAATTAGACGGCTGCTCCCTAAAAATCTTATCGCTGTGGTCAAAACCCTCCAGTGAGTAACACCAAGCAATAAAAGGAGACCTATTGAAGCACTTTGCAAATAATTTCGTGTAATGGTCTTCACACACTCAAAGTTTGGGCCCAAAAGGTATCGACCTGCCTGATGAGCTTTCGAGATTTCCCACCATCAGACAAAAGCAGTAGTGTTATGTGGGTGGAGCACAATCTGTCTCAGTAGATCGACTTGTCCGATTGAATGTTGAGGGTTACCAGGATATACTGATTACAGGCTCACTAGACCAAAAATAGAATGTAATATCTAATAGCATGTAAAACCTCCTAAAACGTTCCTGTAGACTGGGATTTTAGCCACTGCTGGTAGACCCGTATGACCGTACGCTTCCATACACCTGCAGATTCAGCTACTTCCTTCACACTATGGTCTTTGGCACGCCCAAATGCAGTCACTCCTTTTAGCCAGTCATTAACATCTGCTTTGGAGCCATTTTCCACACATGGAACGAGACATTCACTGCACTGTAGCACCTCTTCTCAATCTATAGATCCCGTCACTCACACCCTGCAGGGATTTATAGCCCCATCATCCTCGTGCAGCAGCGCCATCTGGAGCAGCCTGAAGTTACTACCACCTTAAACACACAACGTGACTAATGTTTGGTCCTGTGAGCTTATATCCACGACTGTTAGAACATTTAGTATCATTGTTTTCCCATAAATATAAAAGCAGTATAAAATGTATTGCTGATAATCATATCCAATTACTGGACTACGTTAAAAGAACAGTCAAATCTGTTCAGACTGTTTCCAAAATAAGTGAGAAATATTAATATTCCAGAATGTCTCACATTTTAAAAAGTGGCAGTCAAATCCAGCAGCAGGTAGATAGACTATACAGTGCTATAAATAATGCGTTATATTAATTATGACTCAGTTACCATGTAATTAGAATGTAATTAGCATCTTGGCGCTAATAAATCTATTGAATATTGAATAAAACATTTGATAAATGTTCTCTAATGTCTGGATAATTCCACTCTGTGCTGTAAAGGTAATTACTACATAAAGTAACAACAAGCCATGAACATTTTGTCTGTTTGCACTCGTTCAAGTTGCACTGCTTTATTATTAATACCACAGTATAAAAGCCTGTGATGCACTGAAAAGAGATTTTTATGAGGTCACTAGTAAAGGCCACGCACAGTTCATGTGTTCGTGTGTATGAAGTACAGGATTTCCTAGATGAGCAATCATGTGAAATCTCCTAAGCAGAAGTGATCAGTGTTCAGTAATACGATGTACTCTGCTGGACTGTATCATTTTGTCTGGGCTATTTTCAGACAGGTACTCAATCACCTATTGTTCCAGATCTTGTGTAAATTAAACACTCATCTTCGCAGTCAAGTGGACACGTGTTCTGTCTGTTTTCCCTGTGCGTGTGTGTGTGTGTATCTGTTCGTGTGTGTGCGCATATGTGTGTGTTGTACTGAAGTACCACCACCTACAGACTCATATCTTCTCTGAGGGTTTTAATATAGAGTCCTTCATAAAGTTTATTGGACTGCAGTCAGATACTGGAAACATCATCCAGACAGAAGCCTTTACAGAAATGAGGGCATAATTCAGGATATGGGGTGCTATTGCTGCTACAGCTGGAGCTATTAACCTACTTTTACTTCTACCACTACTACTACAGTTACTACTGATTTATTACAATGTTATTACTTTTACTACTAATAATGCTTTTGCTGATACTACTGTCAGTGTTATTCTCACGACTTCTACTGCTAATCCTACTCTTATTACTATAGTACTATGGTAATGGTATATTTTATTACTTTAGTACTATACTATTACTTTTACTACTACTACTACTACTACTATCATTATTACTGCTTATAGTACTATACTATTACTTTTACTACTACTACTAAGGCTTTTGTTGACACTAATACCAGTGTTATTTATACTACTGTTCCCTCTACCGCTGCTCCTATTATTATTACTGTTTTTAATACTATACTATTGCTTTTACTACTACTATTGCTAATGCTGATACTACTACCACTATTATTCTCAATACTGCTACTTCTACTGCTTCTACTACTAGAACTGCTGTTTTAATACTATACTATTACTTTTACTACTGTTACTAATGCTTTTGCTGATCCTACTACCAGTGTTATTCTCGCTACTGCTCCCTCTACTGCTCCCTCTACTGCTCCCTCTACTGCTCCCTCTACTGCTCCCTCTACTGCTCCCTCTACTGCTCCCTCTACTACTACTACTATTACGATTACGATTGTTACTAGTTCTACTATTAGTTTCACTACTACCTGCTATTACTAATACCTCTGGTACTTTCACAGCTGCTGTTGCTTCTGCTACTATAACTGATTTTACTACTGCTATCATTACATGTGCTGCTATGACAACTTCTATTACCACTGCTATTACTACTACTAGTATATTATTACCACTGTTGCCAATGCCATTAGTACTGCAATGACTGCTAATATTACTACTGCTGCCTATACTACTACTACTACTACTACTGCTGCTGCTGCTGCTGCTGCTTTTATGACTATTACTTCTATTACTACTGCAAGTATGACTAATATTACTACAACTACTTATACTACTGCTACTGCTATTACTACTCCCACTGCTTCCATTACTACTGCTACTACTATTAAAGTAATGGCATCAATATTACTACTGCTGCTCAAACTACTACTACTACTGCTATTACTGCTACTACTGCTGCTACTGGTATTACTATTGCTATTCATACTGCTATTCCTACTGTTACTACTATAACCTATGACTACTGCTCTTACTACTTCCTACTACTACTACTACTACACTACTGATGCTACATTAACTAATACTATTGCTACTTTTACCAAAGGGAATAATAATAATAATAATAATAATAATAATAATAATAATAGTCATATTGGTCATACATAAACTGTTGAATTTCCTATATCCATATCTGAAAATGTTCATTCAGAACACACAGATTTTGTGTGTGTGTGTGTGTGTGTGTGTGTGTGTGTGTGTGTGTGTGTGTGTGTGTGTGTGTGTGTGTCACTGACAATAGTCAAAATTTGAACAGGTGTTATATTTAAACCTGTTTTTCCATTTAAACTGTCAGTGGAGCAGCAGCTGCTCTGTAGATAACTGGTCCGCTCTGTTCAGCTGCCTAAAGCTGTGATCTTCATGTGGGAATATAAACAGTGCCAGCAGCTTAATGTTTGCTTGAAATTTAAATGAGAAAGAGAGAGAGAGAGAGATAGAGAGAGAGATGTATATATGTTCCCCTGTTCTTCCATGGTCAGGACCCCACAGGGCCATCACAGAGCAGGTATTATGTGGGTGTCAGTGTGGGTCAGACCAACCTTGAATTTGTGCTTGGGGGTCTGCCCTGAGATAGTGAATGTGAAATGATGTACAGCAGGAGGGCATGTGCTTTTCCATCCCATTCATTCTTAAAGGGAAAAAATTGGAATTTCAAATTATTCCAAGTTTCCAGAATAATACAGACTTCAAACTCAGTAAGATGGATCAAAACAGCTGTATAAAAGCACACCATTCCTGATCGGACTGAACATTCTGGAATTGTAACAGTGTAGCTATCTCAAAAACCGCGGGACTAGTTTGCAAAAGCATTGCACAGCCAAAAACAATTCAATCACTAATAATGTAGAAAAATATATGCAGGGAATTCACATCAAGACATAATGGCATTCATGTCAGAAGATTGTTGGTGCTAATAAGAAAGTAAACAGTAAAAACAAAAACAATAACAGAACACGGTATTTTCTGCTGTTCTATGAACTGATTAGCGCCCTAGCTTAAAGCTATTTACAGACTTAGTTGGGATATGCAGCACGTTCAGACTATGTTATAATAAGATTAGCTGTGAATCAGGCTCTGCTTCTCATTATCTCCATCTAAAGACCCCGGGGATTAAGGATTATGAAAACAGTGTTGTTGTTGTTGTTTTTCCGCTCTTGATCAGTTCCGACACTGCTATGCACAATGTTCTTTGTGCTTTGTGCTGAGTTGCTTTAGAGGCAAGATAGCCATTATGTTCCGATCCCACAGTGGAGCTGTGCTTTGTCGGATGAGACGAGGTGTGAAATGGGTGAGACTCCCGTTCTGTGTTTACGCCAGCGCAGAGACCAGCGCTTATTTCACACTTTTGCGGAGGGTCAGTGGTCCCGGCGGAGGGCAGATAGTGTTTTAATAGCTGATGCCTCGGTTCCTAACGGTCCGTGAGGAGGGAGTGCGAATAAATGGAAATCAGGCAGGACAGAGAGACTATTACTAGAAAGATGTGTTCCTAAAAATAGTCCGGATAACAGCTGTGATTTTTGTTCTTCATTGTTCATCTAAATGTCAGCGGTGATGCTTTTTGATCTTATTGCTGATTTCTTCAGGACTGTTACTTCATTTCGTTTATAGGAGGCACTGCTGGTTCAGTCCTTTGCTGTCTACTGGAAATATGGGTGTTAGCTTTATGTGTGTTACATACTATGATTTAAATAACTGGCCACATTATAAGAAACCCCTACCTTGTAGGCTTGGTGGATAGGTTTGACATTGTGGTACAGGCAAATGATCCAAGTTTCAAGCTCGGCTGCGCATGTGACGTAAGCAAGGACGGGCCTTATCACTGTACCCGACTGACCCAACAGCCATGATTGCAGACATTCAGTGAGCAGTGATGCCCTCCATGAGTCATCCTGTTAGTGCCAGCACCATTAGCAGACGGCTGCACCACGCAGGACTACATGCACACAGACCGTTACGGCAACTGCCCTTAACACCACGTCACTGTCACCAAAGACTGCAATGGTGTCGTGCCAGACTGTCATGGAGTGACCCAGAATGGCAGCGGGTCATCTTCAGTGACGAGTCCCGCTTTTGTCTTGGTGGAGAGGACCAGCGAATCTGTGTGTGGTGGGCTCCATGGTCAGCACCAATATGAACGGTTTGTTGTCACTTGTCACACGTCCAGAAGGCCTGGTCTCACTCCACCTCCACCCCTACGGCACCATCTGCAGGAACTGTGTGAGGATATTCAAGGTGCATGGGATGGATTATCACAGGACACCATTAGGAACCTCGAGAACTCCATGCTGAGACGTCTGGGATGTAGCATTAGCAAACATGGCGGCCCAACACCATACTGAGAGACACTACTTCTGTATGTGTAGCTCAATAAATATTGATCATATCAGTCTAAATGTATCATCATTTATTGATCCTGGTAACCTTTATCTTCCTTCCCAACTGCACTGCAATCCCACACCTCCTTCTGGGTGCAGCTGTTCTGATGATGTACGTATATACGCATATTTTTGTTTGTATTAACTCAACAGTTGCCCCAGCTGGCTCCTACATGCAGCATTAATGAGCTTATGCAAGAAAGTGCTCTGAGCCGAAAGCTTGACCACACCGCAACAGCAACTTCAGAAGGTGGTCACTTCCCATGGAGAGATGTGTGAACAGAATAGTGTGCGCTGGACGCACAAAGAAATAAATACACAGAGAGGCTTTAGAACCTGTATTCACTGCCTCACAGTGTAGGCCACACATGCTGCTTAGACCACTGGGTGTGGATGAGTCCATGTCCTCCGTGACATCGGTGCTGTGAACCGGACGGATCTCCTCTGTTGTCAGCTAATCCACGGGCTTAGCACAGAAAGCGGATGGGAAACAAGAGGTGCAGTGTGAAGTGTAGTGTGAAATAAGCCTGTTATGTAGATGCTACATGCACTGGCCACTTTATTAGAAACCTCTCACTTCTGGCTCTATCTTGCCGGTGTACAGACTGTAGTCGATCTGTTAATGCACAGATTGTTAGCCATCCTCTAACTCAGTTTCTGACAGCAGTGTCACCTTTGTCTGGAAATGACTGTGATGACTCTTAATGTGAGAGCGTCAGTGTCAGTGCTGTGCTGAAAGAGGACCACCAGCCAAATAACATCTAGACAGCAGCAGTACTGTGGTCAGAAATTATGAATGGGGCTGAAAAACTGTGCAGCAACAGACTGAATACAGTCTGCAACTGTACACATACATAGTGGATATACACTCATCATCAAATAACAGCTGCACCCAGAAGGAGGTGTGGGATTGCAGTGCTGTTGGGAAGGAAGATAAAGGTTACCAGGAACAATAAATGATGATAAATTTAGACTGATGTGGACAATATTTATTTAAACCATGTTTGCTAACCCAACACGCCAGACGTGTGGAGTTGTAGAGGTTCCTAATGGTGTCTTGCGATAATCCATCCCCTGCAGCTTGAACTGTAAGTGTGAAACTTGAGCCGTTTGTATGTCTCATGATGTCAAACCTACTCACCAAGTTTCATTCCTGTTGGTTGATCCTTCTGGGTACAGCTATTTTTTGATGATGATGTGTGTGTGTGTGTGTGTGTGTTCATGTGTCTGTGTGTGTGGGGAGCGGGGTACTGGTGTGTCTGTGTGTGTGGGGAGTGGGGTACTGGTGTGTCTGTATGTGTGGAGAGCGGGGTACTGGTGTGTCTGTGTGTGTGGGGAGTGGGGTACTGGTGTGTGTGTGTGTGTGCGTGTGTGTTTGTGTGTGTGTATGTGTGTTCATGTGTCTGTGTGTGTGGGGAGGGGGGTACTGGTGTGTCTGTGTGTGTGGGGAGGGGGGTACTGGTGTGTGTGTGTGCGTGTGTGTGTCCGTTTGTCTGTGTTCCTGTCTTGTTATATATTTGTGAGGCTCACGTCATTCATTTTAACATATGTTCAAATACCAAACCAGCTATATCTATAATAGATTACAAACATGAAATATATAAACAAACAACTATAAATACACAATAAACAAAACAGCTAAATACAAAAAATAAATAATAATAGTAATAATAATATGGCATTAATAATACCATCATACGACACAAGCAATTAAAAAATGAAAAAAAAACCCACACGTTTTTCCTTAATTTCTGTCGTCCACTTTCTACTCTATCCACTGTTTTTTCTTTATCTCCCTCTCTCTTTTCTTGTCTCTGATTTATCTATATCTATATGCCCATATATACAGCAAATACCCTCTTTCTCTTTTTTATCTCTTTCTTTATTTCTCTGTCTCTCTCTTGCTTCTCTCTCTCTCTCTGAAGAAAAGCAGAGAAGTGTGACAGGGGTCTTATTGTTAGTGGGTCAAGACTGTTTGTCCTCAGAACGGTAAGTACTGACCCACATCCACTATGAAAAAAACAGAAGGTCAAGCAATCCCCGTCCATACGCACGGCTACTTCTCCCTTTTCTTCTTCCCTGTTCTTTATTTTTTATCTCCTTTCATCCTCTCCCGTCTGCAGCGCATCATCAGATCCTAATTCCATCCTCTGGATGTGAAGACGGGTGTCATTAAACAGTCGGGCTCCATCACTCTCTCTATCACTCTCTGTGATTGTATTAGGCGTGCTATGAAATTATTCATACGCTCTGCTTTTGAACTGCGCCATGTCTGGAGTTGAGAAGCAGTCATTGCCTCGACTGACTCGGTGTTTAAATACAGATTTCTTGTTTGAACCGAGTGGATTCTGTGAGGTTCAAGTGGAGCGGATAATGATGAACAGCTTTCGTATAGTACCACGTAGTAGTAGCACCATCATTACCCCAGGATATTATCACTGTCGTTATTGCTCTCACTTGGTTCTCCAGAGGTCTTCAGAATACTTCCTAACAAGCCTACCACGTAACCTGGAAATGATCTCTCTCTGTCCTCCCCAGCCTCTTTATTGGTGTTCCTCAGGGGTCGGTTCTTGGCCCACTTCTCTTTTTTTTAAACTTTGCACGTGGAGCTAGTACTGGTCATATGTTGTCAATGTTCTAGCCCCCTTTGGCATCCTTCTACAGTATCAGCCAAAAGTTTGGGCACATCCAACTGTATGGATGTTGTTGGTGATCTTAAAGACTCAACAGGCTTACACTTAACAGTTCAAACTGATGAGATGTCTGGAAGAATACATATCCTGATATACCACATATAAACTTTTGATGTACCATCAGTATTATATTTCTTTTTTCTTTTTTTTTTTGCCTGACAACACCACACCATCCCCCACCCCCTCTTCGGAGGTCTAATAATCTTAATGGCAATACCAAATTCTTTCCAGAGCTGCAGAGGGAAGGGGTATATACAGTATATATATAAACAACTAGTGTGAGTAAGTTGTACCAGATAAATATAACAGTTATAGTTACATAATGCTTCTGTTAGTGTTGATGGCGTTAGATGGTTAAAGGAGTCAGTGATCTAACATGCTGTTAAGTGCTGACCACGTTTTGTCGTATTCCTGAGTGTTGTTTTTGTTAGTTGCTGAGATTCTTTCCGTTGATATGTGTTCTGTTACTAAGTTTTCCCACTGATTTATGCTAATATTATTCCTTGATTTCCAGTTCATTAAAATGGTTAGTGCCACCAACAGTGCTTTAATATCTTCCTTGTTTGGAGTGATTACTGATGTACCACAGTATGATATTTCTCCATATCTCCACCTCTAATATATATTTAGTGGTGTAAAAACTTTGATCTCTTTTTCTGCACAGTGTAAAAGCTCTAGTTCTCCTTTCAGAATATTCATGATGGACAGACCAATAGAATGGCTCCGAACCTGATTAGAAATAAACCTTGTTCTATCAGCCTCCACTGCAGGTTAAGAAAGCTGTTTTATCCTGTTCCAGCTGTTAGCTGTTTTAAAGGTCCATTTAGGAGGTTTTTAAGGTGGACTGTATAATTCCATGAGTGCTATTTTATAGTTTAAAGTCTCCTTAAACATACAGAGGACCTTCTATGAGTAGCTGTGTCTAAAGTTTTGACTGTCAGTGTAGGCACATACTACTTATTATTAGTGATTGCACAATGTGCCAAACTACTATCTTCTTCTTCTTCTTTTTCTTCTTCTTCTTCTTTTTCTTCTTCTTTTTCTTTTTCTTCTTTTTCTTTTTCTTCTTGGTACCGATTTTTTGTTTGCTAACTAGTTCTGCAGTTTTTGAGATATCGACACTGTTCCAACTCCAGAACGTTCAGTCTGATCAGGAAAGATGTGCTTGTATACAGCTTCTTGACTGACTTACTGTTTCCCCATTAGAATTGAATGGGGTTGAAAAGTACACATAGATCTACTGTACTCCTGCTCGACTGACAGACCCCTTTTCTCAGGGCAGACCCCCGAGCACACATTCAGTGTTGGTCTTCCCCCCCACCTGCCCCCCATCACTCTTTCCTCCTATAGAGTCCCATTTCTTTTCACCCCCATTCAAACCCTATTGTTTCCTTTGACCTACAGCCACCAAACTGCATGTACTCACTCAGACTCTAACTCTCTCTCAGACTCGAGTCCCCAGCCATACTGACCCACACTCCTCTATGTGTTGTTTATTCATCTATCATTCCTCCTATAGACTCCCATGCATTTCTGGCAACAAACTTAAACTGTACAATCACACTGCATTGCAACGCCCTGCTCTAGCTGTAACATATGCTCTCTCTCTCTTTCTGTCATTCTTTGCTTTCTGTTCTTCTTAAACACACACACATACACTCTCTCTCTCTCTCTCTCTCTCTCACACACACACACACACACACACACACACACACACACACACACACACACACACACACACACAAAGTTAGCATCAGCAGCCCATCGCGCCCCTGCAGTACACTCTTAAGAGGCGTTCTCAAACAACAACACCTTTTTTATTACCCTCTTTCTCCTCCCTCTTTCCTCCTGTCCTCCGAGGTATACAGCTCGCCTGTCTGGCTTGTCTCTGAGCCCACTCGAGCAGCTGCGTTTTCTGCTTTATGTCATATTTGTCAGATACTACAGTCTTGTCCTGGCTCCACTGAAGTGTTAACCTCAGCACTTCCACTGTTGATCCTGTATTGCAGCTCGAAGTGAATTTGCTCTACATCCGCTGAACACCACAGCATAAATCATATTTATGCTGATTTATGTCCAAATATCACGGCTCAGCTTTTATTGCTCTTCGCGTTGCATTTTGTCTCAATTGCTTAAATGGGATTCTTATAGTGAGCTCACGTTCACAGAACTCATCGACTCAAACCCCTATGACATGCTTTCGTTCCACAGAATAACCTGTTCGGGCCCAGTTTTGATCAAGTTCTGCAGAACTAAACACATGTTCTGTTTCACTTCAGTTTGTAGCTCATTGTGAGGGTTGCCAGGCAGACCGGTAAAAGTCTGGTAAAAGTATATTTTCATCACCCCCCTTAAACACTATGACTCAATATACAGAGGTAATTTTAATTGTTAGCTGCTAGTAAATATATTTTGCTGCTAATGTTATTGTAATAGGTTATACTGAGTCAGTGCACGGGCTCAGCGGTAACTTAACTTTTTTTCTTTTTCTTGAAATGCTGTTACCTGTTTGTTTGGGAGTGTTGTCTGGTGAACAGGTCCGGCGGCAAAAGGAGTCCCTCTAGGTACAATGGGAATTTATTTAGTTCCTAGGTGGAAGATGGAACGAGCCATTTGAATTTGGCCAAAGGGGCTATAAAACCACTACCAAACAGGTGTCTTCTTGACATGTATTAGTTTCTAATTGATTGAACATGTTTAATGGTTAATTAAATTCTTTCATTTAATTGTGATATTGGCCAATGTCATTTTTGTTTGTCCAAATGTAATTTAGTGTGTTCGTGATATGTGTATTCCCCCTGTTTTGTAGTAATGGTGCTGGTCACCTTGCTATAAATGTGTGTCTTGTCTAGTTGTTCTCTCTCTTTTTTTTTCTCTCAAATGTTGGCAAGTACCCAGGTCTGACATGCTGTCCCTGGTAGGTTCTGCTGGGTAATTAGACCTCTGTATATTTTGTAGTTATGGACTAGAGGCAATAGCAGAACTTTGATAGCATAAGCTGAACTAATATAGACTATGAGCTAAAGCACAGATTTTTGGGGGGATAACTAAATTGGGTGCATTTTTTTGTTTTTGATTTATTGATTTCTTCTGTCTTTTTGATTTTGATTTTTATTATTTTTTCGTTTTAGATAGATGTTTTTCTAATGGCCACACCCACACTTCTTCTGTGAGAGTTAACTACTGCTTTAGGCAGTTCTGTCACACTCATGTTATATTTGTGCTGCAAAGCTCTGAACCTCTAAATGCTAAATCGTGTAAAGCTGGAGGAGGTGATTAGTGTGTGTTCTAGATACCAAAAATGAGTCTCCTGTGACTGGAACGTACCTAATAACGGCTGTGAACCGGACAAGATTTTGGATGCAGCCACAGCAATGTTCAGACACTCTTGCATCCTAGAATTGGTCAGTTGGGCCAAATTTGGTGGATGCCTTCCCTGATTGTTTTACTGGTTGTTCCGGGTGGTCCCACAGGTTTTCAAGAGGATTCAAATCTAGGGATTTTGTGGGCCTGTGTGTGTTCATGTGCTTTTGGGGGAGTGGCTTTAGAAGGAGGGCTAAAAGTAGGTGGTCTGAATAGTTGCACAAATAGCTGCACCCAGAAGGCATCAATCAACAGGAATGAAACTTGCTGGATAGATTTGACATTGTGAAAAGGGCGAATGATTCGTGTTTCACATTCAGCCGCGTATGTGACGCAAGCAAGGACAGGCCTTATTGTTGTACCTGACTGACCCAACAGCCCACGACTGCAGACATTCAGCGAGCAGTGATGCCCTCCATGAGTCATCCTGTTAGTGCCAGCACCATTGGCAGACGGCTGCACCACGCACCAGGCCATTATGACGACTGTCCTTAACACCACGTCAACATCACCAAAGACTGCAATGGTGTGTGTCGTGCCAGACTGTCATGGAGTGACTCAGAATGGCAGCGGGTCATCTTCAGTGACGAGTCCCGCTTTTGTCTTGGTGGAGACGACCAATGAATCCGTGTGTGGAGGCACCGTGGTCAGCGTCAAGATGAACAGTTTGTTGTCACACGTCCAGAAGGTCTGGTGTCACTCCACCTCCACCCCTACTGCACCATCTGCAGGAACTGTGTGATTTTGAGGTAATAAGCTCACTTTGGTGAAGTGAGAGCATAAATACATTTCGCGCACTGGCCATACCAGAACAGCTCCTCGTTTGCAGGAGCTCTAGCAGAGTGAAATGCCAGGCATCCCAAAAGCACTTGAGTGTTTGTATCCAAGCAAAATAATATAAGAAGCAGCAAACGGATGAAGCTTCCTCCTACCACTTTGTGAACTTACCGCAGAAAAAGAGATGGAGTTGCGTAGTCGATCCAGGCGGTTTAGATGAGTGGAGCTCTGGTGTGTGAAAGCAAACCAGAGATAATGAGCCCCTCCCCGAAAACAAACCAGAATCCAACCTGGGTGCGGACTCAAGTATTCGGGTCAAGTGAGAAAACCCTGTTCCGACTTCTGGTCCTCTGCTCCCCGGACATGGCTCGTTTCATCCGTTTGTTTTCCAGCCCTTTGTAGTTTCTAGTCGTTTGAGTTCTCTGTTTTTCCCTTGTTTTCTCTGGTGGGCTCTGTTGTCATGGACCTTAATAACATCTCACAACTATATCCTGCTACGATGGCTCTTCCATTGCATGTTCAGCATTATTAAGCCTCTAAGCTCTCCATTATGGTACCAGTTTCATGAAATAAACTAAGTAAACACAATTTAAAGACCTTTTCAAGGCTTGCACTTTATAGTGTCTTACCTTAAACCAATACTGCACCATAGTGGTGGAGTTCTGAATGTTACCCTTGGACCATTGTGGTACAATCTACAGTAACAAGTGAGTTAAAGAGTGCAAGTCTATTTCAGCAAACTCGGAATCAACAATCCGCCAAATTAAACTATCATAATCAAACCCTTCAAAAGAAGACGAGTGAGTCACGTTACAGCGTTTACTCATCTGAGCTACATTTAGATGCTTGTTTCAGTTAAATCCCACCGCTATAGGAGTTTATACAGTGTAGTAACCTGAAGGTCATCTCAACTAACATTACCAGTTCATTATCTGGGATAACAAGGCTGAAGCTCAAAGCTGCACAGTAATGTGGGCAATGCGAAGCCATAGTAGGAGGTATATGTGAAAGAGTGATAAAGCCAGACATGATACAACGCCCCACCCCCTCTTCTTTGGGCTCTGTCAGGATGTCTATATTATCCTTCTCCAGCTCCACCCTGAATCTGCCTATTGATTTACTGACCAGTCTCTTAACTTAACAAGTACTTTGGAGTATATTAAAAACCCCAGCGGTACCTGACACAGATTCACACCCTATCATATATCAGTGTTAAGTAGGTTAAGAACGGCCCGCCACCCAAATAATCTCTGGATAACACGGGTCAGTTGGTCAGAAACCGACCGGCGCTGAAGGGAGGGTAATAAACTGGAGCAACAGATGGGCTGTAGTTGTGGTAGGGGCCCTATTAGGTAGGTGGAGCTCATAAAGTCAGTGGAAGCACAAGGTACAGCGGCCAGAGTCTATGTACATATTTCGTTTTATTGACTGAGTTTATTGATATGCTACTGGGAGAAACGACAGATAATTGGTAGTCTGGAAAAGAAAAAAAGCACGTTGACAACCAAAACGAAGGGGAAACTCGACAACATGTCCATGAAGTCAATAAAGTGAAAGGACGTCGCGTAAAAACGTATAATTACACACTTCCGCTCTCAGCCCTGCTGAAGTAATGGAAGTGCTCCAGCTTCACACAAGACTGAAAGAGTAGCTTCCTTTAGCAGGGGAAACAAGAGGCACTGCAAAGCCTTTACTCCTGAAATGCAGTATGTACAATAAACGCTACTTTGCTGACACCTATAGTACATGATACAGAACACAGAGTTCCCCAGAATACTGTGCTGTCCCGCTACTGGCTACGCTGCTGTTGGAGGCTCAGTTATGCAGAGCAGCCATGCTATGAGGCTCACGGGAGCACCATGACTGCGGTAAGACAGAGGCTATTGTTAATGTATATAAGTTGTGGTGTTGTTCAGACTTGTAATGTGTGTTGCACATGATTTGTCGTGCTGGGCTTGAAGTGGGTCAGTGTGCCAGCATGAACCGCCTGTTGATGACCTGCTGCGCTATCCCGACCATTCAGTAGTTCTGGTCGATGGGTCTTCTCTGCTGATTTGTTCAACTGAAAAATAAGGCAACACTTCCTGCAGCTTATTCAAAGCAAAAGTGGGCACAGCGCTGCAGGGCTCCAAAGAGAAGATGGCATGGTGGAGCTCAGTGATAACAGGGCTTGACAAAGCGGCAAGGCATGGCGTTGGTGCTGGCAAGAGGGAGATCAGCAAAAGAGAAACTGTCAAAGGCCTTACATGGGAGCAGCATCTGTAAAGAGGGGGGCATGTAGTGTCTGGCTGCTGGCTACACTGCCTCTGAAAAGCTTGGAAGGTGTGGCTATGTGAAGAGCCATGTGAGGAGGCTCCTGGGAGGTAGATGCCCTCTGATAGATGGACTTAAATGTTGTTTAATATCAATGTGCTGGACAGACGGCCTGTCCAGGGTGATTCCTGTCTTAGGCCCATGAGCACTTGGATAGGCTCCAGGACCTCCCATGACCCAGAAGGATAAGTGGCTTAGAAAATGAATGAATGAATGAATGAATGAATGGATGGATGTGTCAAGGGGTGTGGTTTTTTTTGTGTTGGGGGTTGGCCACCATGTGGTGGCTGCTGGTGGCCTCCCTTGTTGTTCCAGTGCTGGATTGTCCACCTTTTCTGTTGGTTCAATTAAAAGAGTATTGGACTCTCCTGTGTCTTATTCTATACCAATGCTATAATACTTTGTAGCTTAGAAGATGAATGAATGATGAATGAATGAATGTAGTAATACTCTAATTTAGGGGTGGAGGTGGAGCAACATCAGGCCTTCTGGACATGCGATGCATAACAACAAACCATTCATCTTGGTGCTGACCACGGTGCCTCTGCACTGGCTGCCATTCTGAGTCACTCCATGACAGTCTGGCACGACACCATTGCAGTCTTTGGTGACGTTGACGTGGTGTTAAGGACAGTCGTTGTAACAGTCGGCGTGCATGTACTCCTGCGTCGTGCAGTCGTCTGCCAATGGTGCTGGCACTAACAGGACAACTCATGGAGGGCATCACTGCTTGCGACAATCATGGCTGTTGGCTCAGTCAGGTACAGCAATAAGGACTGTCCTTGCTGACATCACATTTATGGCCGAGTGTGAAACTTGAATCATTGGCATGTCTCATGATGTCAAACCTTCCCACCAAGTTTCATTCCTGTCTGTTGATTCTTTCTGGGTGCAGCTATTTTTTTCGATGATGAGTGTATTAAATTAAAATTGCCTTTTATACCTTTTATTACTCAGTAGCGTTATTTGTTATGCCCAAATAATTTAGCAGTATTCAGGTCAATACACAGAAATAATGAACTATTTATCCTGAACACTTTTACCCCTCAGTATTGTACCGAAAGCTAGACCCTTGCAAACACTCTCAGAAATCAAGTAAAGAGCCGACAGAGAGAAAGAGGGGGAGAGAAAGAGAGATAATGGGCTTTATGTTTCTGTTATTCACACAGGCTTTAAATAGCCAATTAGCCCCGCTATGGAAACACACAAGTGCAGCGACGGAATCGTTTAAAGGATGTGAAAGCCATCATTTGCTGCTGGTAAATAAACACAGATCACTATAGTGACTTGGGCTGATCGACGGCTGATTACATAGCAGGAGCATAATCTCGTCATCGGACTGAGTGTTCCTGTAGAGAAGGCAGCAGAACACCACCTGCATGCCACTTTTTCAAAGCAAAAATAAGTTAAAAACCAATTTCTGGAAGTTTCGTAGCAGTGCTAGGGTAGCTAAAAGTAGTCAGTGAGCTGGATGAGCAATCAACCAGGAAATAGCCTATGGAGACTGAAGTGCTCCGTCCAAAACAACATCTGACGCTGTAAACAGGAGCACTCGCATCAGTCAAACAAGCTCACCCGGCAAAACATTAGTTTCCAAGGTACCTAATAGCATGTAATACCTCCACGAGCACCAAAAACAGCTATGACTGGATTTGACATGGACTGGACAAGTTTCTGGATGTAGGCCACGTCAATGTTCAGCCGATCTTGCATCAAAGAATTGGTCAGTTGGGCCAGATTTGGTGGATGCCTTCCCTGGCGTTTGGTGTTCCAGGTAGTCCTACAGATTTTCAAGGGATTTCGCAGACCAGTCCGGATGTGTGAATGCTCCTGAATGTCCATCATGCCAATCAGTCACATTTGCAGCCCCGTGAACACAAAAATTGTCATCTTGGAATACCGGCATATGAATCCTATGTTTCTCGGTAAGTTGCCCAGCAGCTCAGTGTATGCACTGTGGCATTGTACATACTGTCACTTCAACAAAAGAACCCATTTTCACATCATTAAAACACCCCCAGTGTTTTAGTTAGTTTAACAATGCCTAGTACCCCGTTAGTTCGGTGCTAGCCTCCAGTGGGAAATGCATTCCTGGTTCACCCCAACTGAGAAAGCACCCTGATGACCTGTGCCGCCATTCCTATAAGGAGACAGGTAAGGGAACACTTCACAATAAGAGTCACTAAAAAATAATACATGTCTTTAAACCTTTAATCAAGAAAGAGAAAGTCTTCAGAAGACATGCTCATATATCAGGCTAGCTGATGCGATGTGTATTAGCAGAGGGTCCCTAACTGTACATCAGCAACGTGGAGCTACAAGGGAGGGTTCCCGGTGAAGTGGCCAGCGAGTGTTATATCTACCTAACAGGTCTGCAAGCACATATTCAAACATTCTGACCTTCTGGAGTGCATTTTATCAACCTCATTCACCAAAGGTACAGCCAGCTGAAGGCTGTGTTTGTTTTCTGGACTCGAGCAGCCGCCATATTTCCTATAGATGGCTCTCAGCAGGTAGCCGCTCAGTCAATAAAGTTCAATACCCTCAGTGCCAGGGTCTCGTGGTGTTGTTTGTATAGTCCATAGAACCTCTGAATCATTCTGAAAGCTTTTTGATTATGTCCGAGGGCAATGCAGCGATTAGCCTGGAAATTAGTTAGTGCGGTCACATGTAAAGGCTAGCTCTTAGAAGCTCAGAAAAGAGGCCTGTAATTACACGAGTGCTAAGAATGCAGCCTCTTCTGGAAAGAAAGCTTTCTTCAGCTTCCAGCTTTCTTCAGGTCTTGCTATAATTGAATCGTCAAGATGTAGACTAAGTCATTCAGAGGGGTTTGATGTGAAATGCCCCGAATCAGAATTCTACACAGTGGAGGTGATGGACATCTTAAGCATTTAATGGTGGCAGTGGATCATTCCCAACATTGCAGTGACACTGATGATGTGGTGATGGTGTGTTAGTGTGTGTTGTGCTGGTGTGAGTGGATCAGACACAGCAGTGCTGCTGGAGTGTTTAAACACTGTGTCCACTCACTGTCCACTCTATTAGACACTCCTACCTTGCTGGTCCACCTTGTAGATGTCCAGTCAGAGACGATAGCTCATCTGCTGCTGCACAGTGCAGTGTTGGTCATCCTCTAGTCCTTCATCAGGGATCACAGGATGCTATGGAAGACATGAGTCCTGTTACATCTGCATTCCACCATAATAACAACATGCTACCAGTGAAAAGACAGTGGACAGTGAAACATGGTGGTGGTAGTGTGATGGTCTTGGGCTGCTTCGCCTCTGCAGGACCTGTATGACTTGTTATTACCGATTAAGCTATGAATTCGGCTCACAATTGGAAAATCCTGAAGGAGAACGTTCACCTATCAGTTTGTGACCTGAAGCTAAAGTGCAGTTGGGTTCTGCAGCACGACAATGATTGGACGCACACAAGCAAGTCCACCTCTGAACGGCTCAAGGGAAGGAAAGTGTCAGAGTCAAAGTCGACCCGACCTGAATCCCATTGAGATGCTGTGGCAAGACCTTAAACAGGCAGTTCATGCTGGAAAACCCTCCAATGTAGCCGAATTAAACCAGTTCTGCAATAAAGAGGCGCCTATATTCATTCACAGCCATGTAAAAGACTAAAAGACTCAAGTTATCACAAATGTCTGATTGCATTTGTTACTGCCAAGAGTGGCAGTTAGGTTTAGGGGGGGGAATTACTTTTATCACATGGGTGATATGGGTTTAGAATCCATTTTCATTAATTTGCAATAGATTTAAAAGCTGCATTTTGTGTTTACTCATGTTTATTTATCTTATATTAAAATTAGTTGGACGATCTGAAACATTTAAATGAGAAAATAGGGCCAAAATAAAGGAAACTGGGTTGGAAAACCTCCTTACAGCCCTGGATATATCACTATATAGAGTTCTTCTGTTGTCTCAATGTCAAGCTTCTAACAACAGCAGAACAATTTTTGGTTCTATATAGCAGTTTTTCTGCTCTGGCCCTGGAGGCACCCTGTCCTGGGAATCTTGGGTACCTCCAGGAACAGGGCTGAGAAACCCTGCTCTATAGAACCAACACCACCACGTTCTCCATTAATTGGAAGAAACATTTCACCATGCAAAGAACCCTTGAAGCACACAAATGGTTCTTTGAGTATTCATGGTTCTACCATGTTTCTGTAGAACCATTGACTTTAATGAAGAACCCCTGAAGAACCCCTGGTTTGTAGTGTTTTGGTTAGTGTTATGCAGCATTGCGGAACATGATGTTCTCAGTACTGTATGCTAGAACTGTATGCTAGAGGAGGGAATATCTGTAGTGTTGTTGACGGTTAGGAATGTGATAAATGCGCCCCATGTTGTAGTTGTAGACATTTCTGATCAGCTGCTTAATGTTGTCCATCGCTCCCTGGAGTGGACATTGACTTCAGACTGCTGGATACCGATGCCATACTGTCAAGCTGTCACTATGGCAACCTGCCAAGTTTATTGTTTAGAGGTTGCAATTTTTGCTACGTTCACACACACACATATACACTTGGCATGCCTGCTGTTGATGCTGATTGCCCTTGCTGTTGTGTGGACGTTGTTGAAGGGCGTTCAGAGATTCTGATGCAGACTGCTATGTAAAAGGAAGGCAGATGCTCTTCAGCACTGCTGCGGACGTCTGTCCAAACTCCAGCTGTACGCTTCAGGAAGGAACATGTAGCAGCATCTTTATTACACAAACCATGTAAATCACTCTCCTTTATCGCAAGTAAAGGAAATTAAATTATAATGCAATCAAGGGTGAAACGTCAGAGAGACTTACTAGGCGCGCGCAGATTTAAAAAAAACAGATGATATTTATTAACGAAGCTGTAGCGCGAGGTAGTACAGGTAGGCAAAGTTAAACAGACGAAAATAGCGGCAAACATACCAGAGTGACAATCCAAGGTAAATCCGAGTGACAGTCCAAGGTAAACACGAAGGCAGTCCACACAAGCAAACAAATCCAAACGGGCAGGCAAAAAGCGAAAAAACGGAAAACAGAGCAAAGGGTCCAAACACGAGATAGACAAACACTGGGGAAAAACCTGCTCAGTACGCAAACAACTGGGGGCAACACCTTGCAAAGAGGCAAGGGAAAAGAAACCGTATATATACACAAACAGTGCTGATGAGGAACAGGTGTGAAAGGTCAAAATTCCAGTGACGCTGAGCGTGGCAGCGTCGATGCAGAGCGTGGGATTCACATAAATAAATAAATCACATGCAACCCATAACTTTATAGTTTTTACAAAATTTTGTTACTGAATAATTTATAGAAACTATTCAATAATTTCTATCAGTTACAGAATCATTTATAGGAGCTACTGAATCATTTATAGTAGCTACTGAATCATTTATAGTAGCTACCGAATCATTTATAGTAGCTATTGAATCATTTATAGTAGCTACCAAATCATTTATAGTAGCTACTGAATCATTTATAGTAGCTACTGAATCATTTATAGTAGCTACTGAATCATTTATAGAAGGTACTGAATAATGTATAGTAGTTACTGAATCATTTATAGTAGCTACTGAATCATTTATAGTAGCTACTGAATAATGTATAGTAGGTACTGAATCATTTATAGTAGCTACTGAATCATTTATAGTAGCTACTGAATAATGTATAGTAGGTACTGAATCATTTATAGTAGCTACCGAATCATTTATAGTAGCTAC
>CM067481.1:1869160-1895431 GCA_034552555.1 Semaprochilodus insignis
CTTCACCCTCAACCTCCTCCTACTTCCTTATTCACTTACCTCCTCCCTCACTCACCTTCGACTTCAACCTCCTCCTACCTCACCCACCTCCTTACTCACTTACCTCCTCCCTCACTCACCTTCACTCTCAACCTCCTCCTACCTCACCCACCTCCTTGCTCACTTACCTCCTCCCTCACTCACCTTCACCCTCAACCTCCTCCTACCTCACCCACCTCCTTATTCACTTACCTCCTCCCTCACTCACCTTCGCCCTCAACCTCCTCCTACCTCACCCACCTCCTTACTCACTTACCTCATCCCTCACTCATCTTCACCCTCAACCTCCTCCTACTTCCTTATTCACTTACCTCCTCCCTCACTCACCTTCGACTTCAACCTCCTCCTACCTCACCCACCTCCTTACTCACTTACCTCCTCCCTCACTCACCTTCACTCTCAACCTCCTCCTACCTCACCCACCTCCTTGCTCACTTACCTCCTCCCTCACTCACCTTCCCCCTCAACCTCCTCCTACCTCACCCACCTCCTTATTCACTTACCTCCTCCCTCACTCACCTTTGCCCTCAACCTTTACTCACCTTCTCACCTACCTCCCCACTTACCTTTTCCCTCACATGCCTCCGCCCTCACCTACCTCCTTACTCACTTACCTGGTCTTATATAACTGGCCTTCTTCTCAGATGAACCATGTGCTAGACTCTGCAGCAAGAGTCCCTAATCAGATCAGTCTGAGTGATTATATAGATCTACAGTGAGAGATTGAGAGTGGAAGTCCTTACTCTGGCTCTCCACATTGGAGAGTGTGTTTTAATGAGAGATTCCCAGAAGCACAGCGGTGGATCCAAATGAGCCCTCACACTAAAAAGCATTTTCCCTTCCAGCTGGGAAAAGGTCAAAGCTCTCAGCACCCTGCGCTTCTGGCACATGGGCAGTTTTGGAGCAGTGAGGTAACGTGATGTGAGCTTTATGGCATTGTGTGCCTATTTATTATGGTCAGGGAACTTTTTTCTTATTTTCCTTTGGATGACGCTTCGACATGAGGAGCTAAAACTGGGATATTCCTACTGGACAGCCCTCATTTTGGGCTTAAGCTATCCAGCTTTCCAGGGATATTCTGGGATCTACGTGTGGGATTTTTTTCAGGCACATGCTGCTAACAAACAATGGAAGTCTATAGTCACCCAAAGACAAAGTATCTCTTAAATCCACTTAGACAGCATCCATATGGGTCACATAGTAGGACGTGTGCTATGATGCTATGGGAAGCCATTCCCACTCCCCTTGTGTACATGAATGCCATGCCATGTATGCATTGAGAAGTCTGCAATGACTGTGATGAAGACCTGGAAGTGAATGCTGGTGCAGTGGGTAGCTCTGTCACCTCAAAGCAAGATGGGCCTGGGTTTGATTCTTTCTGTGTGGAGTTTGCATGTTCTCCCCATGTCTGTGATTTGTCACTCCAGAAAACACGTCTCCGCTGCTCTAGAGTCCAGTGGCGTCGGGTTTTACACTGCATTGCATGTAAGGCTTGGATGTAGCTGCTTTCCATGAAGCTCTCTACACACTGTTCTTGAGCTAGAGAAAGACTGACTCGCTGATTTGGATGGATGAGTCAATACTTTTGCCAATATAGTGTATGTGGTATATCAGGATATGTGTTGTTTTAGAAATCTGATCAGTTGGAGTCGTTAAGTGTAAGCCTGTAAAGTCTTTAGTTGGGTGTGTCCAAACTTTTGACTGCTAGTGCACATGAGCAGAAAGAGGGAACTACTCTACATTAGCCAGATCGTTCCTGTAATGTTGTACCTTGCTCACCTGGACTGAGTTACGTAAGCCATGTCCCGCTGTTTGAGAGGTCAGGATGACTCCATGCTGAGAGGTGTTTTCTACCTTGAAGCATTAATGTTTATGAGCGTGTGTGTGTGTGTGTGTGTGTGTGTACCTTTCAGATGTTGAGCAAAGAAACCATCACTTATTAGATCAGTTACGGTCACAGCACTCACACAAACACTGGCCAGGAGCAGCATGACCACAGGAAGTAAAGAGCTAATTCGGTGTTCCTGTTATTTTTAGCTTTATATTCACTGCTGTTTTTAGAACCACGGATCTGATCTTGCTCCAGCACAGCTGAGGGGCACGGCCGTGACTTTAACATCACAAAGTTACCACACCTACTACACGCACTCTTTTAAAGGTGCCATATAACGGACAACAGTACTTACACTGGAATAAGGAGGGTTCGGTACCTGGAACTGACATACCGTGAAGCTCAAACACTGTTGCCCCTCCTTCTAATACAAATCCTGCATTTCCAAAAGAGGATGGGATATGGAGTTACGGAACAGACTTGTTCATATTTACACCCCCAATATTTACATACAACCACAACGGAGCTAAAGCAACTGGTTTGGACTAGCATTCCAGATTGTGATGGGAATGTCGGCTTTATTCCCTTCCCAAGGAACCTGACTGTCAGCGGTACATGGCTGATGTTTATCTCTAAATGAGACTGAGGTTACTTCCTATTGGCCAGCTTCTTAGCCGAATGTTTCACCCCACCTTAAATGCTCCAGCTTATACAGGTGCCTCCAGGGAGAGGCAACTCCTTTTAAGGTGGAACAAAACTTCACCAACAAGCTGGCGTATACGAAGCCGCTCTCTCGCTATTGTCTCTCATTCTCTCAGGTAGATTTTGAGTCTTTCCTTGCTCTATGGGAGCTTTTCCTTTTGTGCCTTGGGTCTTCTCACTGGTCCTTTCTCATGCTCTTAGGAAGTTTTTGAGTCTTAGTTCCTCATGATGGGTCTCCCTCATTCTCTTAGACAATTCTGTATTTAGAGTCTTGGTTCCTCTCAGTACTCTTTCCTCATGTTCTTATGGAGTTTTCCTATTTTGGCTCCTCTTAGTGGTTTTCTCTCTGTTATAGAGTTGTCTTTTTGAGTCTTGCTCTTTTCCTCTAGTAGTAGTTTTCCCTTCATGTTCTTAGGAATTTTAAAGTCTTGGTTCCTCTCAGTGGTTCTCCCTCGTGTTCTTAGTAAGTTTTAGAGTCTTGGTTCCTCTCAGTGGTTCTCCCTCGTGTTCTTAGTAAGTTTTAGAGTCTTGGTTCCTCTCAGTGGTTCTCCCTCGTGTTCTTAGTAAGTTTTAGAGTCTTGGTTCCTCTCAGTGGTTCTCCCTCGTGTTCTTAGGACGTTTTAGAGTCTTGGTTCCTCTCAGTGGTTCTCCCTCGTGTTCTTAGGACGTTTTAGAGACCTGGTTTCTCTTAGTAGTTCTTTCTTCCTGTTTTTGGACGTTCTTCTTTTGAGTCTTAGTTTTTCTTTATGCATTTAGGAAGTTTTTGAGTCTTAGTTTCTCTCAGTGGTTCTCCTTCTTGCTCTTAGAGAATTCTTCCTTTAGAGTCTTGGTTCCTCCCAGTGGTTCTCCCACATACTTTTCGACAATGTTCCTCTTGAGTTTTAGTTTTTCTTTGCTCTTTAACAGTTTTAGAATTTTTGTTTCTCTCATTGGTGCTCTCTCATTCTCCTGGAGGGTTCTTCCCGGAGAGTCTTTATTCCTCTCAGTGGTTCTCCCTCGTGTTCTTAGTAAGTTTTAGAGTCTTGGTTCCTCTCAGTGGTTCTCCCTCGTGTTTTTAGGACGTTTTAGAGTCTTTGTTCCTCTCAGTGGTTCTCCCTCGTGTTCTTAGGACGTTTTAGAGTCTTTGTTCCTCTCAGTGGTTCTCCCTCGTGTTCTTAGGACGTTTTAGAGTCTTTGTTCCTCTCAGTGGTTCTCCCTCGTGTTCTTAGGACGTTTTAGAGTCTTTGTTCCTCTCAGTGGTTCTCCCTCGTGTTCTTAGTAAGTTTTAGAGTCTTGGTTCCTCTCAGTGGTTCTCCCTCATGTTCTTAGGACGTTTTAGAGACCTGGTTTCTCTTAGTAGTTCTTTCTTCCTGTTTTTGGACGTTCTTCTTTTGAGTCTTAGTTTTTCTTTATGCATTTAGGAAGTTTTTGAGTCTTAGTTTCTCTCAGTGGTTCTCCTTCTTGCTCTTAGAGAATTCTTCCTTTAGAGTCTTGGTTCCTCCCAGTGGTTCTCCCACATACTTTTCGACAATGTTCCTCTTGAGTTTTAGTTTTTCTTTGCTCTTTAACAGTTTTAGAATTTTTGTTTCTCTCATTGGTGCTCTCTCATTCTCCTGGAGGGTTCTTCCCGAAGAGTCTTTTTTCCTCTCAGTAGGTTCTCCCTCATTCTGTCTTCTGTTCTTCCTCATGCTCCTAGGAGCCCTGTTGAGTCTTGGTTCTTTTCAGTGTTTTTCCCTCTTGTTCTTATGGAGTTTTCCTTTTAAGTTTGGTTCTTCTCCATGTTTTCTCCTGTAGTTGTCCATTTGAATCTTGGTTCCTCTCAGTGGTTCTCCTTAATTGTTTTGGGAAGTTTTTCTTTTTGAGTTTCAGTTCTTCTTCATGCTTTTGGGACGTGTTTGAGTCTTAGTTGAGTCTCAGTGGTTCTCCGTCATGCTCTTGTAGAGTTTTTACTTTAGAGTCTTGGTTCCACTCAGTAGTTTTTCCTCATGTTCTTTCCTCGAGTTCGTTTTTTAAGGAGTATTGGTTCTTCTTGATGTTTCCATCTCTGTTACAGAGTTTTCCATTTCTATTACAGAGTTTGGATTTCTCATCAGTGACCGTTCCTCATGCTCATAGGGGGTTTTCGAGTCTTGCTTCCTTTCTGTGGTTCTTCAATTTCAGGCTCGTTTTCTATGATTTGTGTCCTGTAATGGAATAATCTGAACGTCCGGTCACTGTAGTGTAGTGAAGATTGCAGATCCAGCTGTAGCTCATTATAGCAGACCGAGGCTCTGAAACAAATGAACTGAAAGTGTGAAGATGACAGATCAGATGACAGAACAGCGCTGAGAGACCTAGACAGGGTCGAATGGGTTTCATTAGCGCGAGAGTTTAAAAGAGATTGGGGGCCGCCTTCGTCATTTCAAAGACTTCACTGTGCACTTGACAGTCTCAATCGGTCATTCAGACAACCTCAGTTCTTCTCCAGTCCCTCCACCCTCATATTCCAGACAAGACAGAAAACAAATAACAATAACAAACTGAGGACAAGAACAAATTTCAAAGGTAGACACGAGTCATAGATCATTCACAGCCCAGGCTTAATTACTGCTAACATTTGGTCGAGCTCCCAATGGCCATTTAAAAGGCACCGCACGGCCATCACACTATTTAAGCTATTCAAGGCTGTTGCCAATTACAGCAGTCTGACCTTCAGTTTGAATATGCTGCGGTACGTTATTACAGGACGTGGTCTGAAGGCAACATTTGGTATTTCACTGGGTTGTTATTAAACTTCTTTGTATCCTTTATGAAGACATGGGACCGAACAACCTCAGATTTTGTCAGTGCCCTGAGATACAGTACCAGTCAAAGGTTTAGACACATCTAATCATAGAAAAGTTTCCTTTGTTTTAGCCCATTTCGCTCATGTTTGAATAAAAGTGCTAACGTCAAACTATGGTGTAAAAAGCAGCTATAAAAAATTAGTATAAATTTTACATTTTCGATTTTTACATGTAGTTTTTTTACCTTGACATCAACTTTAGGCAGTCTCTAGTGCTGGGTGTTTTTCCAAAATTCTGGAATGTATGATGCCAAGGCATGGGAATCAGTGGATCCCAAGAGTTGGTTCCACACAATAAACTGCAATTCCAAAAATAAAGACATGAGCCACCAATGCACCACCACACAGGAATTAAACAGCAGTTCGTCTTTAGACGGGATGTCAAAGACATCTATGTATTCTGTGTATGTATTCGCACCCCATGTGGGAAATGGGGGTTCGATTCCTGGTCTGGGTTACTATGCTGTGCTACACCAATAAGAGTCTTTTGGCAAGACCCCTAACACTACACTGGCCTACCTGTAGATGAATAACCTTGTAAGTTGCTCTGGATAAGAGCGTCAGCTAAATGCTGTAAATGTAAAAGTAGATATCTACTGATGTAACGCCGGCCTGTACAACACGGGAAGACGAAGAGGCGGCACTGCTGCCCTGACAGCGTATTATATCTGCTTTTCAATCATGTTAGAATGTTCTGCTCCCGGTTCATGTAAGCCAATGGATAGAGGATTAACCACTGCTGCCCACTTCTGGCAAGAAACCACGTTTCAGCAGCTTTCCACCACTGGAGATGCTCTTGGAAAGTCAAGGGATGAAGCTTGATGAACCTCAAACGTTCCTTCGAGATTGGTAAGGAATGAAGATGGAGGAGGAGGGACTGTGAATTCCCTTGTTTCTTATGATATGAGTGGGCACCACAGCTGGTGGGAGAGATGGGTGAAGTGTGAACACAAGCCAGATCGCCTGTAAGACTGACACAGCAAAAGCTCACAATTGTCAATGTGTGAAATGTCATTATGAAGGGACAGTTAGGGGAAACTTTGGAAGTATAGGCAAGATCTGGAAGGCCGAGAGATAGAACTGCTTGTATGCTGGACAGAAAGGCAAAGCAAAACCCTCATATGAAAGCAAAGCACTTGTAGGAAGGTTTAGATGACAGAAGCGGTGGTGCTTCTGTGTATGTCCAGAGAAAAAACAGAAGCAGCATTTGATGAAAAGAACAAATTGTCATCTGTTACAGCTGGTTGGATCTATCATGCTTTGGGTTGTGTGGAAGTCAGTGGCACTGGAAACAAATTGCATGGTGTAGGTAAATAAAGACAACAGGATAATGATCCAAAACATACATACAGAATTCACCAGGTACCTTAACGCACTTAGTATTACTGACTTAACAGAGCATCCACACATTTGTGGCCGTCATAATTACTAGTCTAGTAAGTTAATCAAACATGAAGTATCTGCAGATTGTTAACAGAAAGACAATGATGTCTTGGTTACATCACATGTTAAAAACGTGTTTTTGCACAAAAAAGCCAGTTACTGGACTTGAAGATGGTTCTTCAAAGGTTTGTTAGTAAGGTAAACAGCTCTGTTTAGAACCTTGAGTCTGTATATGTGGTTGTGTATGTGGTTCAATATACCTTAGCACCAAAAAGGGTTCTGCTATTATTACAATGTCTATATAGAACCATTTCATGCCTCTGCATGGTGAAATGCTTCTTCAGACTGATTAAAAATGTGCTAGTGTATATGGTGCAATATAGCACCAAAAAGGGTTCTGCTACTGTAACAATGTCTATATAGACCATGTCATGCCTTTTTCCATGGTAAATGGTTCTTCTGACTTGCTGAGAATGTGTTTGCATATATGGTTCAAAATGGCACTAAAAAGGGTTCTGCTATTGTTAGAGTCTCCAACTTGCAACAAAAGGTTTTCAAAAAGGTTCCATATACTGTAGAACCACACACAAAACATTCTCCATCAATCTGAAGAACCTGTGGAATTTCATCATGCAATGAAGGATGAAATGGTTCTATATAGAACTCATGGTTCTAAGTAGAACCATTGTCTATTTTAAGTGTGCGCCTGAACTTTGAGTAGTATGTTACCAGAACAGTCCTATCTCTTAAACCCTGTCCACCAATTGTTTGGTTTAGACATATAGGCTGACAAAAGAACATCTTCTGCTCAGAGTGAAGAACAATTCCAACCCTCAGCTCAACTCCAAGTCCTTGTGTTCTCTCAAGCAGCTTCACGAGGAACCGTTTGGGATGCTTTTCCAACAGAGCTGAAGAAGATATGATGAGACCTAGCTTGCTTGCTTGCTAATAAGCATTTCTTTTAAGGGGCATTCCAATAAATTAAGTCATTTCATTCTAGAGATCAATTGGCATAATAACAAAACAGCCTATGGCCTGCACTGGTTACACTGGTTTAGGTACCAACTGTCCAAGCATTAAAGCATAAGCAACCAGACTCTTCCCTGCCCTGGCTCCCAGGGTGGTGGAATGAACTCCCACTGGCTGTCCGAACAGCAGACTAAAGAATCTCTTTGTAAAGCACTTAAGTGAGTAAAGTACTAACAGATGTATATATTAACATGCTTTGTTTTGGCACCTATACTGAGCATAACCTTTCCTCTCCAGGTGTGAGCACTGTCTTGGGATTTCTAGTTAGTGCACTGCTCTGTATTCTTCTTTCTTGGTATAAGCACTGGCTCTTGTTCGGGCAGCGTCTGAGCTCATGGCGAGTTTTAGACTCTAACCTTCTTGTACTAGCTAGGATACATACTCGGAACAATAAACACGTTTGTAAGTCGCTCTGGATAAGAGCGTCTCCTAAATGCCATAAATGGAAATGTAAGCTTGTAGATCAAAATGACTATAAGATCATAACATACCAAATTGGCCATACCAAAAACCATACAGTCAATACAATACAAATGCTTTAACTGGTACTGTACATCCCCAGCAACCAAATGAAGTATGGGTAGTACTTTACTTTACAGATTGGTAATAAGTAGGTGATGATATGGTAATTTTATGGTAACAAATTGTATTTAATCACTAATTAAATGTCAATTTCCTAGTTGTTACTAAATAATAAATCAGATATTGTAGTGAGAGTGGTAACAAGGCCATTATAAGATGGTAAAATAATGGTAGCATGTTGTACTTAGCTAAAAATGATATTCACATCTTCTAGTCATTAATAAATGAAGTCATTGTATCAGTATTTAGTAATTTACCTAAAATGACGTGCATATTTTATAGTTCTTAATGACCATTTAGAGACAATAATAATTAAGTACATGTATATCGTCACTGTGCAAAGAAAAACAGGGATCTCCAAAATGGCAACTTTACAGGAGAGGCCAAAAACCTCATTTCATTTGAATGGAAGTCAATAGAACCCGACGTCTTTCCAAGCAGTTTTGGGCCATTTCTTTTGGTCCATTCTTCATGGAATTTCCACACAGTGTAAATAGCAGCTCATGTGATCAAATGAGGCATAAAAGTAAAAATCAACAAAAACGGAGATACATGTTTTCCTTTGGACAGCGACGATGTAATATATAATGTTCAAGTTATTAACCCAAAATCAGTGAAGTGGTTCTGCTGTAATTACCTGGTATCAGGGCTGTAAATACTAATTCACTTGTTTCTGGTTTATTTCTTACCTGTTATGTAGTTAAGTGGTCAGACACAGTGTGATGTTACAGGCCGTAATTACACTGAAACTAAACGGTATTACAGCCGTAAAATCCCAACTCACTTATTTCCATCTCGTTTCTGGTTTACTACACCTCTGATAAGGTCATAACATCTGTTCAACATGTAGGCCCACCTATAGACACGTATTGTTACCCAGCAATAGATGAGATAATGACTCAATCTCTGCTCAGTTATTATACATAAAGAACTGTAAAATAAGCAGGTAATTTTTAGTTAAGTTAGTTAAGTTTAGTTACAACTTGTTACCATTATTGTACCATTTCATAATGACCTTGTTACCACTCACTACAGTTTCTGATTTATTATTTAGTGACAAGGTATTTAAGTGTATGTGAGTATGTGAGTATGTGTGTGTGTGTGTGTGTGTGTGTGTGTGTGTACTAGTAGTAGTATTCCTTCCCATTACTGATCTCAACTGTCTGTAAAGCGCTTTGAGCTGCCAACAGTATGAAAGGTGCTATAAATAAACATTATTATTATTATTATTATTATTATTATTATTAACAATTAGGAAATTGGCATTTAATTAATGATTAAGTACAATTTGTTACCATAAAATTACCATATCGTTACCTACTTATTACCGATCTGTAAAGTAAAGTGCTACCGAAATATGTTTCAGAAGCAGTGATGCCAATAACTAACACGGTAATAACTCATAGACTGCTGTCTGGCCCACATGGTAAACTAGTCAACATGTTCTTTCAAAGTCTTAACTTGTATTATAACTTATAGGCCTAATATAAGGGAAATCCTTCTATGAGTAGGTGCATCTAACATTTTACTCCCAGAGTGTAAATGGAGCCATAAAAAAGAGCTGAAAGTTATCTAAGTAAATGGCGCCCCCTCCTGGTTGACCCTGCATTAACGCCAATGATAATGCCGATACATGCAGTCTGCCACTAGAGGGCAGAGCTCAGCAAGAAATGTGGTCCTGCTGCTCCTCGTGGAAACCCATTCCAAGAAGCCAAGAAAGTGTCACCAGTTAAACAACCACTAATATAGGCAAGTAATGCTTCAATGGAATTGATAAGGAGCGTCAATTCCAAGGATTCCTGTTGTCTCAGTGTGGTCTTAAACTTTTGGAACCCCCAAAATGTTGGAGAGCAGCCGTTAGGTCTGTTAGGTAGGCCTGTCCACCTTAATTACATTATTTTTAATGCAAAGATTTATTAAAGATTTATGCTAAAATGCTCTAAAAATATATATATTATCTGTTATTAATTATTAAACGTCACGCAAATCGTAACTTTGAAGATCTACAATGTCTACTTAAGTAAATACAAACAAAACAATCAGTGTTCATTAAATATGTGATCATAAGATATATAAGGTGCACCATTTCTATATGATTTATTATCTATATGATAATTACTATATTACATCATCAGTTTTGTCTTCCACTTAATTATGATGTAATATAGTGTAAACAAGTGTGAACAATCAACAACGGTCTGCTTTGAGTTTAGCAGCTGGCTTAGAATCCCCTTAACACATGGTGCCTAGTTCATGGCTAGGGATGGCCTAGACACCCTTAATGCAATGTTACATTCCCAGTTTGTATGTATAATCTCCATAGAAAAGCTTTGGCCAATAGAAAGGGGCGCTCTGGAGCCACCACACAAGAGCCTAAGATCACCAGGACCTGCACCAAACACTAGCTGTGGCTGGGCTGTGGAACAAGGGAACTGCATTCTCTGGAGTGAGGGACCCCCATCCAGGTCCTTTGGGATAAGCTGGAGTGATCCACAACTGATCATCCAACATCAGTACCTGACCTCACTAACACTCAATCAGATCCTCACAGCAGTGTTCAGCGTTAGTACCTGACCTTACTAATGCTTAATCAAATCCTCACAGCAATGTTCCAACATCAACACCTGACCCCTCTAATACTCAGTCAAACTTTCACAGAAATGTTCCAACCTCAGCACCTGACCACTCTAATGCTCAGTCAAAACCTCACAGCAGTGTTCAACATCAGTACCTAATCTCACTAATGCTCAATCAATTCCTCACAACAATGTTCCAACGTCAGTACCTGACCTCACTAATGCTCAGTCAAATCCTCACAGCAATGTTCCAACATCAGTACCTAAACTCACTAATGCTCAATCAAATCCTCACAGCAATGTTCCAACATCAGTACCTGACCTAACTAATGCTCAATCAATTCCTCACAGCAATGTTCCAACATCAGGACTTAAACTCACTAATACTCAATCAAATCCTTACAGCAATGTTTAACATCAGTACCTGACCTCACTAATACACAATCACATCCTCACAGCAATGTACCTGCCCTGATTAGTAAACCATTAATAACCAATAACATCTGAAACCTTGGTAAGCAGTGCTGCTGGAGTGTTTAAACACTGTGTCCACTCACTGTCCACTCTATTAGACTCTCCTACCTTGCTGGTCCACCTTGTAGATGTACAGTCAGAGACGATAGCTCATCTGCTGCTGCACAGTGCAGTGTTGGTCATCCTCTCGTCCTCCAGGACGATGCCGGCTGGATAGTTTTGGTTGGTGGACTTTTCTCAGTCCAGCAGTCACACTGAGGTGTCCAGCAGCACTGCTGTGTCTGATCCACTTACACCAGCACAACACACACTAACACACCACCATCACGTCAGTGTCACTGCAGTGCTGAGAATGATCCACCACCCACATAATACCTGCTCTGTGGTGGTCCTGTGGGGGTCCTGACCATTGAAGAACAGGGTAATACAGTATACAGAGAAACAGATGGACTACAGTCTGAAACTGGAGAACCACAGAGTGCTCCTGTATGGTCAGTGGAGCTGATAAAGTGGACACTGAGTGTAGATACAAGGAGGTGGTGCACAAGTAACAACAACACAATCGTTAACTCTCATTAGCACAGTGCTGGACACTGCTAGAGTAGCTATTTGTGAAGCCTAAGTTTCTGTGGTCAGCTGGGAGCTGCTAGGTATGCGCAGCCTGTCAGCCAATTTGGCTATTAGGCGTTTACTGTAAGTAGTAATAGTAGTACACCAGTTGTCAATCATGTGCTCATATACTGAGTACAGTAGGTTTTTCTGTGGCCCATATGACCCATAACAGCTGAATTCACCCTACTTAAAGGGGAACCTCACAGAATTCTCAAAATCACTTAATAATTAGTTGGTTAAGAGTCATTCAGAGTGGGTTTGGTGTGAAAGACTCCAGTCTAGAGAAACTGTTCACACTGGTGGTGAATGGAACCAGACGTCCACCTCTAAAAGCTGTATCTCACAGATAGTTATTATTACATGAGATGGTTATGAATACGCTGCCATTCTATTGCCATCCATTTATTCTGAATCTGTTCATGGTGGAAGGGTACGTGCAGGGCACTGAGAGGCAAATGAGTCCCATATTTTTTCAGACTTTTTACCATCATCAACAGTACATATAAGGCTTGGAAGACACGTGTGGGTCCACTGGTGGTTTTGATGGTAAGTAGAACGGGCATATTTGTGTTGTAGACATGGAGACCCCTGGTTCCCATCAGCACCACTGTTATTTGAGTCTCTCTGTTTTTAACCGCTGCACAGAAAAGCACTCTGAGTGACTGTTTACAGCTCACTGACTGAGCTAGTCAGGAATTTTGGAAAGCTGGTGGAGTTCCCCTTTAAGTATAGCTGTGGAGCACGATAGAGTAGTCTCTCTTCCTCATCACTGTCTTTCTCTCTCTCTGTTTTGTCTTTTTCTCTCTTATTTCTCCCATCTCTCTCTTTCTATCTCTTCTTCCTTTCTTTTTTCTTTTCTTTCTCCCACCTCCTTCTCTCTTGTCTTTCTCTCTCTCTTCCTTTTTTCTTTCTCTGTCTTTTTCTCTCTCCTTTCTCCCTGTCTCTATTCTTTCTCCCATAATTTTCTATCCTTTCTTTCTTTTTCTTTCTCCCACCTCTTTCTTTCTTTCTTTCTTTCTCCCACGTCTCTCCTCTTTCTCTTTCTCCCACATCCCTCTCTCTCTTTCTTTCTCCCACATCTCTCTCTCTCTCCTTCTCTTCTTTCTTTCCCTCTCCTCTCCCTCTCTCTGTCTTTCTCCTTCCCCTCTCTCCCGCCGCCCCCTTTCTCTCTCTCTCTCTTGCTCTCTGTTTTTCCTCCCTCCCTCTCTCTCTCTCCTCCGTTTAGCCTCGCATTCCTCAAATTCCTCGCTCCTTATGTCAGGAGGGCAGGGCCATTAGAGCTGATCCTCAGCTTCTCCATGTCCGGGAGAAATGGGAATATCCTCAGTCAGCACAGCCCGGAGAGGGAGAACCTTGGATAAACTCACCCCGACTGACCACTAATGCCGCGCGTGTCCTCCTCCTGAGGAGTCCCTTCTTTTTCAGGACTGTTTTTCGGGAGGGGAGTCTCGCTTCGCGGAGAAGCAGTGAAGCTACCGGAGAGGATCCGCTGGGCTTCCTTTCTTTGCAAGCTTTGACTTCGCGAGCGCACGTAGACACTCGCCTCCCGCGGTCATTCTGCTTCACACAAAGGGTCTCGACTTTTGTTGTCGTCCCAACTTTTTCCCCCCCTCATGGCCGTGACGACCCAACTCCTTCTGAGGATTATGGAGGGGTTTTGATTGCTCTCCGTTATAAGGAACCGCTTTGTTGGAGCAGCCAACACCACCTCCGCCCCCCACCCCCCTAAAAAAACACCCCACTAACCAAAATGGGCTTGTGAAGTTGCGCGAGGAGGAGAAGAACAACAACAACACGGTGAGTCTTTCACACAGCGAGCCTCCCGCTGGAGCTGATTGGGCCGCTTCGCTCTCTGATCTCCAGCACGGGCCACACAGTTCAAGTCAGCACGAGCTGTGGAGAAAAAGCTCTCCCCTGCGTTCTCGTGTTCTCCTCTTTCCTTTATTTCCCTCACTCTTTCCTCCTTTCTTTCACCTTCACGCGGGCATTCCTGGAGCAGAGAGAGGCGGGGGTGTAACAGGGTCTGGGACAAGTTCTGACCTGCACTCGCTGTTTTTGCCATTTATGTGAGAGATGAGAAGCATAGATGCAAAGCCAAGCAGATGACAGCTATTATGGATCATCCATATGCAGTTCATACAGAGTCATGTAGCTGTTACAGCTAATGTAGTCCACTAATGCATGAACACACCAGTTTTCTGACTGCCAAATGCAACAGTTAATGCTCAAACCAGATGCATCGTAGCTGCTGCTGGGGCGCATTATCAGACCGCAGCTGTGGGAAATGCTATATAGGCTATACAGTGCATGCATATTCTGGAAAGTGCATGAAGTTACTGTGGATGCATTATCCCAAGCATTCAGGCAAGACTGCAACCATACAGTGCACGAATGCATGATTCTACTATTGGTGCAAATGCGATATGTGTGCGTTGCATGCTTGCAAGTTAAGGAATACTGTGCTTTAATGCATAATTCCACTCCTGTTCTTGCAAATGCGTCCTGCCTTCTTGTGAGTCAACAAAGCAGCTTGCGACGATTATGGCAAATGCATCAGTGCAACCATGAGCCGTGCAAGTGTTTGGAGGAACGTGCTGCACAGATGCGTAATTTCTCCCCTGTTGTGGCAAACTCTGTTCTGTTTTTGTGAGTCAGTGAAGCAGCTTCCAGCTAATCTATGACTTAACGCAGCCGTCGCAACTACAACTGCAGTGTTCCAATGCATAGTTTCACTTTTATCGTTGCAAAAGCACTTTTAATGAGTCAGTAAATCAGCTTGCCAGTTTTTTGTGTTACTGTAGTAGTAGCATTTTACCGTATAGCGCAACTTTTCTGATATAAAATGCAGTAATGCATTATCGCCAGCATTTCTGACAAATGCATTTCAGTTATTTATAACAGCTCGCAATCATACGGTGCACAAATGTATCATTTTACAGCAGTCACAAATACAACACTGAAGCAGCGTGTGACTATACTGCCAAATGCATTACGTGCTTAATGAATGAATGCGACAGGTCACAAGTGATTTGGCATACATGGGGTGCAAATGCATTATTCCACTCCTGTTGTTACAAATGTGTCCTGCTTTGTTGTAAGTCAGTGAAGCAGCTTGCAACGATCATGGCAAATGCATCACGAATGCGTTATTTCACTCCTGTTATTGTAAACTCGTTCTATTTTTGTGAGTCAGTGAAACAGTTTGCAGCTATTATGGAAACTGCAGTACGTATTTATGACTTAATGCAACGACGACTACAGTGTTTCAATGCATAGTTGCACTAGTTTTATGAGTTTTATGAGGAAACAGCTTGCAACTAAACTTTTTGTGTTAGCATTTTGTGTCACAACTGTTTTGCTATAAAATGCGTTAATGCATTATCACCTGCATTTTTGGCCAATGCTTTTAGTTCTTTATGACAGCTCATAGCTGTACAGTGCACAAATGTATCATTTTACTGCAGTTACAGAAGCAACACTGAGGCAGTTTGCAACTGTACAGCCAAATAATAAAATTAATGCTGAAGGTCGCAACTGATTTGTCATACACAGTGCACCAAGGCATCATGTCACTCCTGTTGTTGCATATGCATTGAGTTTTTATGAGGCACTGAAGCCACTTTTTTTTATTGTCTTATTCATTTTGTACTACTGTTTACATATTTTGCACTGTTTACATATTTTGCACTGATAAATTATTTATATTACTGCGTACTTGCACTGTCAGTATGGCTGACAACAGTCATCTTCACATTTTGCACTGTCTATATGGCTGACATCAGTCATCTCAATTTGCACAGCTAAGGACTCTATTTTCATACTTTCATATTCTATATTGTATCTTTGTCTTCATCTGTATTAATCTTGTGCTTCTCTTGTTACTTCTGTGAACTTTGTATATCTGCTACTGGATGTCTGAATTTCCCTCTGGGATCAATAAAGTATCTATCTATCTATCTATCTATCTATCTATCTATCTATCTATCTATCACTTGTAACTATACTGGCAAATGCATTACATGTTTATGTGTTAATGCAACAGCTTGCAACAGTTTTGAGTGATACAGTGCTGTAATGCATAAGCAGCTTGCAACTATTATGGAAAATGCATGTGGTTTTTTTTGTTACTAATCCGATTAAAGTGCATTAATGCATTGACACAAGCATTCTGGCAAATGCACTTAGTTTTTATAGGTATAAAAACTAATAGTTTTATAGTTATAGTTCCAACAGCTCAGAACTATACAGTGTACAAATGCATAATTTCACACCTGTTGTTGCAAGGGCATTGAGTTTTTATGAGGCAGTGAAGCAGCTTGCAACTGTTCTGGCAAATGCATTACATGTTTGAGTTAATGCACCAGCTTCCAACTGTTTTGAGGGATGCAGTGCTCTAATGCACAAATTCCCTCCTAGTCTTGCAAACACATGAGTCAATGGAACAGCTCGCAACTCGCAATTTTCACAAAAACAGTGCACGCATGCATTATTTCACTCCAGGAGTTTTTGTTCCAGGTGTTTATAGCAGTTTGCAACCAATCTGATATATAAAGCGTATTAATGCATTATCACACGCATTCTGGCAAATGCATTTCATGTTTGTATCAATGATAATGCGACAGCTCACAACTATGTGGTGTGCAAATGCAGAATTTCACCCCTGTTGTTGCGAATACATTCAGCTTTTATGGATCAGTGAAGCTGCTTGCAACTATTATGGCAAATGCGTCATGTGTTTATTAGTTAACGCACAATAACTTGCAACTGCTTTGACAGATACAGTGCTTTATTGCATAATCACTCACTCTTATTGTTGCAAATTAATTCTGTTTTTTGTGAGTGAATGAAGCATGACTTAATGCAACAGCTCGCAATGCTTTTTACACACACACACACACACACACACACACACACACACAGTGCACACATGCATAATTTCAATCCAGTTGTTGCGAACGCATTTTGCTTTTACAGCCACTTGCAGCTATTCTGGCAAATACATTTCATTTTTACGAGTCTCTAAAACAGTTTACAGCTATTCTGAAAGTACAGCGCAGCGCCCTGCATCCCACTGCACGGAGGCATTGTGGTTTGGCAAATGTGGTAGTTTGGCTCATACGCATTCCGGCAAATGCATTTGGGCTTTCACGAGTAAACGCAACAGTTTGCAACTATTTTGATGAATGCAGTGCAGTAGCGCATTATTTATCATCGTCAGTGCGCCGAATTGACTTGTCTCAATGGTCGCCGCATGAATACAGTGAATCACACATTGGACACAGTTGTTGATGTTACTTCTTGCTCATATGGAAACGATGTGCACATTTAAATCAAGTGCATTCAGTGCATCAATTTCATTGTTGTTGCAGATGCACCGAAATGAATTAATGCCCCAGTGCACAACTATGCAAGCGAATGGAGCTCATTAACAAAGTACGGTAGAGCAATATACCATAGTTACTGCATACAGTATATATGGAACAGCTCTGTGAGCTTCTGAAAGCTTTGTAATTAGGAATTAACGCAGCAGATCAGCACTACTGGGGGTTCGTTTAGTTGCGGGTAAGTAGTGTGGCACATGAGGTTGCTAATGCAGAAGTGAGCATGATCTGCTTCCCTTAAACAACACTCTCGTAACTTTTGTGTGTACTCCAGGAAGTTTTATGTAACACTGTGATTAGTTAGACTTGTTTGCACATAGCAGATTTGTTGGATATCCGTATCATAAAGGACAGTATAGTAACAGCAATAATGTATATAGTAACAGCAATAATGTATATAGTAATAGCAATAATGTATATAGTCATAGTAATAATGTATATAGTAACAGTAATAACGTATATAGTAATAGCAATAATGTATATAGTAACAGCAATAATGTATATAGTAATAGCAATAATGTATATAGTCATAGCAATAATGTATATAGTAACAGTAATAACGTATATAGTAATAGCAATAATGTATATAGTAACAGCAATAATGTATATAGTAACAGCAATAATGTATATAGTAATATCAATAATGTATATAGTAACAGCAATAATGTATATAGTCATAGCAATAATGTATATAGTAACAACAATAATGTATATAGTAATAGCAATAATGTATATAGTCATAGCAATAATGTATATAGTAACAGTAATAACGTATATAGTAACAGCAATAATGTATGTCGTAATAGCGATAACGTATATAGTAATATTAATAATGTATATAGTCATAGCAATAATGAATATAGTAACAGCAGTAATGTATACAGTAATAGCAGTAATGTATATAGTAATAACAATAATGTATATAGTAATAGCAATAATGTATATAGTAACAGCAGTAATGTATATAGTAACAGCAATAATGTATATAGTAATAACAATAATATATATAGTAACAGCAGTAATGTATATAGTAACAGCAATAATGTATATAGTAATAACAATAATGTATATAGTCATAGCAATAATGTATATAGTAACAGCAATAATGTATATAGTGTTATCAATAATGTATATAGTAATATCAATAATGTATATAGTAACAGCAATAATGTATACAGTCATAGCAATAATGTGTATAGTAACAGCACTAATGTATATAGTAATATCAATAATGTATATAGTAACAGCAATAATGTATATAGTCATAGCAATAATGTACATAGTAAGAGCAATGATGTATATAGTAACAGCACTAATGTATATAGTAATATCAATAATGTATACAGTAACAGCAATAATGTATACAGTAACAGCAATAATATATATAGTAATAGCAATAATGTATATAGTCATAGCAATAATGTATATAGTAACAGCAATAACGTATATAGTCATATCAATAATGTATACAGTAACAGCAATAATGTATACAGTAACAACAATAATGTATATAGTAATAGAGATAATGTATATAGTAATAGCAATAATGTATATAGTAACAGCAACAGTGTATATAGTAGTAGAGATAATGCATATAGTAATATCAATAATGTATATAGTAATAGCAATAATGTATATATTAATAGCAATAATGTATATAGTAACAGCAACAGTGTATATAGTAATAGAGATAATGCATATAGTAATATCAATAATGTATATAGTAATAGCAATAATGTATATAGTAACAGCAATAATGCACAATGTACCGACCAGCACACTGTGCAGCCCTGCCTGCAGTTCTCGTGAGAAAAAGCTGGTGCTTGAAGTCCTTCAGCAGCAGGAATGCAGCCAATCATTGACTTGGGCTCGTTCTGTCTCAAAGCAGTTCTCTGCTCTCATAAACGCAGGGAGATCTTCGTCATAGACTGTTTATATACAAACGGAGGAGATCATTATGTTTTGGCTTACTGTCCACAGCCGTCTGAGCTTTCTGTATCACACCACATGCAGCCAGAACACCACATGTGCAGTTCGCCAGACTCCCCAAAGTTTTTGGTTACTAACTCAGTAAAGTGCTCAAGAAACCTGCTTGAACGCCAGACAGAAAAGTCTAGAGTTCCTCCAGCATCCCCCAATGGAGCTTGACTCCATTAAAAGAAGGGAGTTCATACATCAGCCTAGAACTAGTGTGTGATGTAGGGTGAGGTTCCTGCAATTACTTATGTCCTTTGAAGGGTTCCTCCTGTAAACCCCAGTGGGATGTGTTTTAGAAGAAGCTAAAATGTATTCAGAGGTCTAGGGTTCTACTAGGTTCCCCCAGTGGTGTTTAACCATTAAAAGTAGAGAGTTCCTCCAGGAACCTAGAACTAAAGTTTGGTGCTTAGATCTTCCTACAAAGAATTTGTCGACTTTGATGGATTCCTCTTGTAAATGCTGCGGGGTACTTCAGAGGAACCTAAAATGTATTCAAAAGTGTAGGGTTCTACTAGCGTCCCCCAATAGTGTTTAACTCCAGGAACCTAGAATTGAAGTGTGGTGCTTAGAGGTTCCTGACAGAACTTGCAGACTTTGAAGGGTTCCTCCAGGAAACCCCAGTGGGGTGTATTTTAGAGGAACCTAAAACGTATTCAGAAGTCTAGGGTTCTTCTACAGTCCCCCGTAGTAACTTACTCCTTCAAAAGAAGAAGGAGGAGTCTAGACCTAAAGTGTGGTGCTTAAAGGTTCCTGCCAGAACTTGGACTTTGAAGGGTTCCTCCAGTGTGTATTTTAGAGTAACCTAAAATATATTCAACAGCCTAGGGTTCTACTAGGATCCCCCAATGATGCTTGACTCCATCAAATAAAAGACCCAAAACACGGTGCTTAGAGGTTCCTGCCAGAACTTTGACAGACTTTGAAGGGTTCCTCCAGTAACTCCCCCTCTAGGATCCCCCAGTGACGCTTGACTCTATGAAATAAAGAGAGTTCCTCCAGGAACCTAGAACTAAAGTTTGGCGCTTAGAGGTTCCTGCCAGAGCTCACAGACTTTGAAGGGTTCCACCAGCAATCTCCGTTGGGATGTATTTTAGAGGAACCTAACATGTAGGCCTATTCCAAAATCCATGGTTCTTCCAGGATCCCTCAGTGGTGCTTGACTCCATTAAAAGAAGGAAGTTCCTCCAGGAGCCTAGACCTAAAGTGTGGTGCTTAGAGGTTCCTTACAGAACTTGTAGACTTCGAAAGGTTCCTCCAGTAACCCTCACTGGGATGTATTTTAGAAGAGCCTAAAATGTATTCAAGACTTCTAGGGTTCTTCTAGGATCCCCCAATGGTGTTTGGGTCTGTTAAATAAAGAGAGGAACCTAGAACTAAAGTTTGGTACTTAGAGGTTCCTGGCAGAATGGACTCGTGGACTTCCATGTTCCTGCAATAACCCCACTGGGATGTATTTTAGAGGAACCTGAAGTGCATTCAAGGTCAATTCAGGTTCTACAGTATTTACAGTAGTACTGTAAACCTTATGGACGTTTTCTGCCCTGGAAACATACGAAAACAAACATGCGGGCGCACGCCGTGTTGGCTCGTGCTCATAGTTTCCACAGACAGAGGCTTCTGCTTGAGTGTTGAAGATAAGCTACACAATAGAAGGATGTCCTGAATGACTGATGTTCTTAAACACGCACACGCTGATCTGTCTGTCTGTCTCTCATTCGTCTGTTTGGCTCGGCTGTTTTGTTTCCAGTGGGATTCAAGGCACTGAACATTGTCTCGCCTCCATTTCTCTGCCCCCCCCTTCTCTCTCTCTCTCTCTCTCTCTCTCTCTCTCTGTCTGTCTTTTCTCCATTGTGTGAATACTGCATGCTTCAACTTGTGTGTTGCATCATCATCACAGAAGAGCTGAAAAACATGGTAAAGGCAGATACAGCATAGCTATAGGGTTGTGGACTTGTGCACATCTGGATGGAGAGCTGAACTCTGTGGCAGACCACTCAAAATTCCACACCTCAGATAAACACACGTGCTGAATAGCTGTCTTATGATGAAATCAAACGTTCAGATGTTAAGCAGGACGCGTTTGGTGTCTGTGTTGGACTGGTTTCAGTGTTGGACTGGAGCTAATGCTGAACAATTTGGGACAAACAACTTTTCTGACAACTAGCGACTGCAGTTTCAATCATTAACTCGCATTTGGGATGAGATTTGGTTGCCTCGGGCAGTCTACAGGGGCAGTTGTGGGCTGGAGGTTAAGGAGCCAGCCTGGTAACTGGAGGGTTGCGGGTTCATTTCCCTAAACCAATAGTAATGACTGAAGTGCCCTAACCCCCAGTTGTTCCCAGGCGCCAGGCAAGTGTGCTCACTGCTCACTAGTGTGTGTATGTGGGTGCTTCACTTCCACCGACAAATTCCTCTGTCTGTAAAACACAAATGGCAAATAATGGCCTGTTACTCACCTGCACTGCTCCTTGTAGCTCCTAACTGGAGCTACAAGGCTAATATAGCTAACAAGCAATGGAAGCTTATCTGCACAACAGTTAGCATTATGCTAGCTGCATGAATAAATCATTGCACACTTACATAGTGTCAAGTTGTTTAGCACTCTCAAATAGACTTGCTCGAGTGGTTTCTGAGCTGTACGACATCCCGTAATCAATCAAACATGGATCAAATTCATGCTTCAGTATGTGAGATGCTAATGGTTTTAGCTTTGCAGCATACTCTGATGTCGTATTTGGTGTTGAGAGCTTTAGAATCGCATGTAGGAGAATTCTTAGGAACATCTCAGTGTTTGAACGATAATCCATAATTCAATCAATAATATGTAAACAAAGTTACTCAGAGAGGTTGGATGCGGTTCAGTGGTGGTGATGGTGGTGAAGCAGAGGTGTCTATAATATGTAGGTGTCAAAAATAGCTGCTTATTTACCATGTGAACCACCCGTGAAGATACACGTCTTCTGAGTTTATAAGCCCACCGGACAAAAAATTAGGCACCTCTGATTGAAACGTACCTAATAGCATGTAATGCCTCCACAAGCACCAATAACAGCTGTGACTGGATTTGGGATGGACTGGACGAGTTTCTGGATGTAGGCTACATCAATGTTCAGATACTCTTACATCAAAGAATTGGTCAGTTGAGTCCAGATTTGGTGGATGCCTTCCCTGGCATTTTACTGGTTGCTCCAAGTAGTTCCCACAGGTTTCCAAGAGGATTTAAATCTGGGGATTTTGGGAGCCAGTCCAGATGTGATTATGCCAGTCAGTCACGTTTGTAGCCCTGTCAGTGCCAGAATTGTCTTCTTGGAATACCGGGGTAGGAATGTTATGTTCCTCGGACAAGATGATGAGCAGAAGGCAAAACCTGGCAGCTCACTGTAGGCACTGTGGTTAAATGTACTGTCACCTTAACCAAAGAACCCATTTCCACATAATTAAAACCCCACCAGAACATCACAGAGGCCACTCACGTTTGGTCCGGGGAGCATATATGGAATGTTGATGATGATAAAAACAGGTTTCCTTTGGGGACTATTGTGCCTCACAATGCCCTGCACATATCCCTCCACCATGAATGGCTTTTGCGGGCCAGTCCAGATGTGTGAATGCTCCTGAATGGTCATCATGCCAGTCAGTCATGTTTGCAGCCCTGGGAACTTGAGAATTGTCATCTTGGAATACCAGGATAGGAATATGATGTTCCTCGGTAAGATGATGAGCAGAAGGCAAAACCTGGTTGTCCAGCAGTCCATTGTAGGCACTGTGGTTCAAATGTACTATCACCTTAACCAAAGAACCCATTTCCACATTACAGAGGGGACTCATGTTTGGTCTGGGGAGCTTAAATGGAATGTTGATGATGATAAAAATAGGCTTCCTTTGGGGACTATTGTGCCTCACAATGCCCTGCACGTATCCCTCCACCATGAATGGCTTTTCAAAACAAGTTTTGGGCCAAAAAACTTTTTTTTTGTTTGGTCATAACTGTTTTATGTAATCATTTTCTGGGAGGGAGCTTCCAGAGGCATTATCCTCTTCAGACGTCTGGTTCCCATCACCACCACTGTTAATCAGCTCTGACTAAGTTCCTCCATAAAAGAGCGTTTCACATTTAAACCATTTTGAATGACTTTGTTTACATCTTAATCATCGTTTAACTATGCCAGAATTCCCATCGGCGGAATTCCCTTTGAGAGCCCAGTGCTTATGGATTTGTTGTGAGAGTGGCCCTTACGCTGCGACACCAGGCAGGTTCATTAGCGTGTTTTAACCTGCGTTCGCTACTCTAAAGCTGAGAGCAGGGCTAAAAACAAGCTTTCCATTTGTCAATCACCACTTAACTCTGAGTACGTGTGGATGATTCACCTGTCAGGCGCTGCTCGGCCCATCCACGGAGCTGCCCCCGCGGTGACCTGCGGTAGGCTGAGTGGAATTCTGCCCGCAGAGGAATCTCAGAGTGGAAGAGTGAAGTGCTGACAAGATCCACCTAATAATGATCCGCCTTTTGTGCACGACATGCAGATGCACAGTAGGAGGATTTTTGGTGGCAGGAAGCGTGGAATCAGGAGTGTGCGTGGCTGTGTTGCTTTTAGTCGAGTGGCTTAGACTTGTTAGGATGTAAGTAGCATTCTCCCTGCTAGCACAAACAGCACAGGCTAGACTGGCTGGTCACCAGCAAAGCCAGCATATGCTGGGCTTTGGATACTGGTAAGCACCAGCACCAAACCGACACTATGCCAGCATGGAATACAAGACGATCTGCACAGTATCACAGGGTGTAGGACAAATAATGAGTTACCTTGTGTGTTTAAGGTGGTAATAACTCGCGAGGATGATGGGTCTAGAAATATCTGCAGGGTGTGAGTGACGGGATCCATAGATTGGGAAGAGGTGGTACAGTGCAGGGAATGTCTCGTTCCATGTGTGGAAAATGGCTCCAAAGCAGATGTTAGTGATTGGCTAAAAGGTGTGACTGCATTTGGGCGTGCCAAAGACCATAGTGTGAAGGTAGCTGAATCTGCAGGTGTATGGAAGCGTACGGTCATACGGGTCTACCAGCAGTGGCTAAAATCCCAGTCTACAGGGAACTCTCCTCGGAATTGTGCCAGGGAAAGCATCCACCAAATCTGGTCCAACTGCGCAATTCCTTGATGCAAGAGTGTCTGAACACTGATGTGGTCTACATCCAGAAACTTGTCCAGTACATGCCGAATCCAATCACAGCTGCAATTTTCAAATCACAGGAGGTGCAATTATTATTATAGCCTATGTTATTAATTACCTCCTCCTCTCAAAGGTAGACTGTAATACCATGATTACCGCGAATACCTTATAAACCAACTGTAGATGTTTTAGACCCATTAAAATAACCCATGTGCTGTGTACATTAACCCAACCCGAATTAACAGCCAGGCTGTTTGGCAGGTTAACTGCTCCCGCCAAAAACGGTTAATCACATTAGTCTTTGTAGATTGAATAAAGCCCGGCTCTCAGTTCATAGAAAAGTTTCGCAATTTACATCGCAATGTTAATATTAGTCAGAAAAAATGCAGTTAGATATTTTGCATACTGTTCAGCCCTAGCGTAGGGGTATTACATTGTATTAGGTACGTTTCAGTCTCAGGGGACTTGTTTTGGTGTGGTGTGCGCATAATAGACAGAAATAAGAAGAGACATAAATTAAAATAGAACACACAAGAGTAGAAATAATTATGCTTTTTTACATAAGCGTATGAGACGTATGAGGTTTCATTGTTTTAGGTTTCAATGAGCATCATTGAGACTTTGTTACAACAGCAATCAAATTCATATGGGACACAGAACTTTAAAAACTTGTGTGTGTGTGTGTGTGTGTGTGTGTGTGTTTGAGTGGCTAAAAGCATTTCTGTGTGTGGAATGGAAAGTGTGTGTGTGTGCGTGTGTGTGTGTGTGTGTGTGTGTGTGTGTGTGTGTGTGTAAGGGAGTAGGATTAAAGAAAAACAGAGACATGGGATCATCACATGCTTCTGTGTTTGTGTTCTCCCACACTTCTCTACCTTTCCATCTGGAATGGACTGATAAGAGAGAGGGAGCGAGAGAGGGAGGGTGGAGTTTCACAAGAGATTTGTTCCCTTTATTTAATCAGGTTGTCCTGCTGGAGTTCACTTTTAACTAAAGACAAGAACAACAACCGAAAACAATGAATCTGTTCTTTAGAGTGTTAAGCTGAACTCTGAAAAATGATATCCTGGTGTACAGTAACTCAGTGAGTGTAATGCGTTAGTGTACTGTAAGTAGTGTGTTGGTGTACAGTAACTCGGTAAGTGTAATGTGTTAGTGTACTGTAAGTAGTGTGTTGGTGTACAGTAACTCAGTAAGTGTAATGCGTTAGTGTACTGTAAGTAGTGTGTTGGTGTACAGTAACTTGGTAAGTGTAATGCGTTAGTGTACTGTAAGTAGCGTGTTGGTGTACGGTAACTCAGTAAGTGTAATGCGTTAGTGTACTGTAAGTAGCGTGTTGGTGTACAGTAACTCAGTAAGTGTAATGCGTTAGTGTACTGTAAGTAGCGTGTCGGTGTACAGTAACTCGGTAAGTGTAATGCGTTAGTGTACTGTAAGTAGCGTGTTGGTGTACAGTAACTCAGTGAGTGTAGTCTGTTAGTGTAATGTGTTAGCCCGCAAATCAGGGTACAGCGGTCACTTTGTTTTGAGCTTGTTTAGACCTGTTGGACAGAGCTTGGTTCTAGCTAATGGAAACTGTTCTCCTTCAGTGTTCTGTGATTATGATGATTTGAGTAGACGTCAGTGTCAGACTAATTAATGAGCTTCTATTAAAGACTGGTGGACTGAGAGACACTAGAGTCTCTTCACCTACACTGAGCTGATTAAGAGTCTTGTTCC
>CM067481.1:1909719-1922219 GCA_034552555.1 Semaprochilodus insignis
GAGAGAGAGAGAGAGGGAGAGGGTGGGTTCAGGTCCTGTTGAAGTGTTGAAGAGTTGGGTGAAGAATCAGTCCTCCACAGTTTTCCAGTTTCCCCCCTCTTACCTCAAATGAAGCGGATCAGCCAGGACGTGTTTGAGGTCTGACGTTTCCTTATGCGCTGGAGCTTCACGGCTAATGTAGCTAACAAGTACCGGAAGCTTATGCACTTCAATTAGCACTAGGTCACCAGTCATCTGCTTCAAACCATGTGGAGTCGTTCAGCAAAAAGCTTCATGTGGGCGCAGCTTATTTGCTTCTCGCTTCCAGTTCAGTGTCCCGTCTCAGTTCTCAGACTGTGGTTTCGAATCTGGATCTGGAGCCTAGTGGTAGCCTGGGTATTAAGTCTAAGACTAGGTGTCAGGTAAACCTGCTATGGTTATTTAATAACAGTGTTTTTCTCCTCTATTTCCCATGTCTCCCTGCAGCTCCCAGGATTCCACTTCCTGTCTGCTCCTCAGCTTCCTCTCGGAATGGGACTGCAGCTTCCCAGGGTGCACTTCTTCAGCGGGGGGTGTGGCCATCCCTGGGTGGGGCAGGCGGCCTAGTCCCCCCCAGTCCCCTGAGCTTTTGACCCCCGAGACCCCGGTCTGACCTTGCCCAGCCATGCCGTTCAGACTGAAGCTCCGCCGCACGAAGCGCTACAACGTCCTGAGTAAGAACTACTTTGTGACACGGATCCGTCTGCTGGACAACAATGTGATCGAGTGCACGCTGTCTGTGGAGAGCACCGGCCAGGAGTGTCTGGAGGCGGTGGCCCAGCGTCTCGAACTGCGCGAGGTAACACGCCGCCCAATGCGTAATCGATGCTCCGATCAAATACATAGTGAATGCAGTTCACAACCACCACATGATCAAAGTCCTCAAAGTAGATAAAGAGAACCAAATTTAACAAATGAGACAAAAATATTAAGACTTATTAATAAGACTTATTTATTTTTTGAGGGAAATTACCCAACATTTAATATCTGTGATGGGTAAAAGTATGTGTACCCCTAGGATTAGCAGTGTTTTCCAGTCAATGGGATGACATTCAGAACAGCGGCCCTGAGTACTAGTTGTGAATGTCTACAAACGGAGGAAATTCAAGACCATTATTACATTTACATTTATGGCATTTAGCTGACACTGCGTTTCCCAAAACCATAGTTGCTGTAACTTAACGATGCATCGTCCCACGTTAGTTCAGTGCTAGCCTCTAGGGTTAGGGTTAGGGTCGTTGTACGGGAAGCGCACCCCAGAGCGACTTACAAGCCTAATGGTATTACAGGTAGGCCAAGGTAGAGTTAGGAGTCTTGCCCAAGGACTCTTATTGGTGTAGCACAGAATAGTTACCCATACAGGGGTGCGTTTCGTCGTACTTTGTTGGTACCACAGTTGTTGGGAACCATGTTGGTTAGAACCACCATAGTTCAAACCACCATGGTTCCAAATGTGTCTGATATGAGAGTCAGTATACATAATTAAAGTATTATTTAGGCTACTCATATTTCTTTATATTGTAAACAAATAACTTTCCACCACCACTACCAATCATAGTAATAGAAATAATGTAATAAAATAATTTATTTATTAAATATATAATAATAGCAACAATGAAAGTAATGACAATAATAATGTTGATATTCCTTATAAATATAATATTAATAGCTAACACTTCTTATAAAAATAAACATTTCTCCAAAAACAAAATAGAAGAACTATTAGCAATGTAAAATAAAAAAAAACTTAATCAGGATAAACGTGTGAGAACATGTGACACGGTGGTGAAGATGGAGTGTCTCAGACGGACGTGGGTTGATATATGTTTGCACCTCAGCTGTATTGTTCTAACTTTGTATTTGCTAACGTAGACCAGGAATCAAACCCAGATTACGAGGTTGGAGTTCACTGGCAGGTAGTGGTGTTATCCATTGCGCCACACCAACCACCCTCTTGGAGTGGTCAACCAACCAAGATGACTCCAAGAGCAAGACGTGTAATAGTCTGCAAGGTCACAAAGGAACCCAGTGTAACTTGTAAGCTACTAAAGGCCTCTCTCTCATTGGCTAATGCTAAAGATCATGAGTCCACCATCAGCAGAACACTGGACAGTAATGATGTGCATGGCAGGGATGCCAGGAGATACTCAAAGCTCACCAAGAAGAACATTACTGCCCATCTGCAGTTCACTAAAGATCATATGGACAATCCAGAAGGCTACTGGAACAATGTTCTGTGGACGGATGAGACCAAAAAATAGGACATTTCAGTTTGAATGAGAAGCATTACGTCTGGAGTAAGGAACACATTGTATTCCAGTATAAGAACTTGGTAACATGGTGGTGGTAGTATCATGGTCTGGGTCAGTTTAGCTGAATATGGGCCATGACAGCTAGCCATCATTGATGAAACAATTCATTCTAATTCTAATTCCAAATGATTCCAAAGGACATGTCTGTGAACTGCGGGCCATATAAATCTGATTATGATTTTGGTTATGTTTATATCTAGAAATCTAGAAAATTCTAAAGGCTTCACAAACTATCAAGCACCAGTGTATATAGCGAATACAAATCTCAACCACCATATAATTTAATAGTCTAATCTATTATATAGTCATTAGTATCCACTATATAATTACATAATGAATACTTATTTCTACCATCAATGCAATTCCACTAATGTATTCATTTATACAATCAATGCAGTTAATGCAATCAGTCATAAAATCAGTTATACAGTCAGTGGATATGTAATTCACTACACATAATCAAATTACGCCATTAATACTGTAATCAATTATACATTACATAAATGATGCTCAGGTCATTCATACAGTAAATAGTCTATTCATATTTATATCAGTTGAACAATTAATACATTGGTTATCAACAGTTCAGTTCATATGCTAATAAATGATTTTATCAGTACACAGTAAATAGGGCACTTAGCTCTACAGTCCACATTCTAATATTAGGCCTTATCCAATACATGATCAATACTCTAAATATGTATTCAGTCCGTTTAATTCTCTATTGTAATGCTTGTTGATCACTATCTAATTTTTTGAGTAAGTGGATCACTGAGCTAACAGGAAGCTGTTGGTGAAGCATTGGTGTTCAGTGTGCTGATGTTGGTAGACCAGTGCAGTTGGGATTTGGTGCTGTGTTTGGTGTGCAGGGTGACCCACAGGGCTCGATCTGATTTCAGTTTCTGGCTATTTTGGAGGTTGTGTTGTGTAAAGAGTCTCGCTAAAGCACTGTGTGTTTTATGGTTAGCGTTAGCACCTTTGATCACAACACTTCGCTCAGGGCTGAGTGAGCAGCGAGGATCAAGTTCAGGGTTTCGGGTCTGTTGAGCACTTGTAGCCTGCTTGCCTGAGTGTGTGTGTGGTGGTTTGTTTTCAGTCTTTGTAGGGACAAAAAAGTCATGACTGTGTAGTAAAACCAGAGCCAACCTCCGTAAAGTCACTTCAGTGGTCCTGGTTTTCTGAAGGCCTTTTTTCCGTATCTCATTATTTACAACGTATTATTACATATACGTATATATGGATCATTCTGCGAAATGAGTTCACTTGCCCAAGCACTCTTATTGGTGTAGCACAACATAGTCAGCCAGACTGGGAATTGAACCTCAGTCTCCCACATGGGTTTGTGGGAGCTCACTTGCAAATAGTGACAGTTCTTAATCCTGTCCTTGATTCTCAGACTTTGGGTCAGTTTGCTGGGATCCAGCTGCTCATCATGCAGCCATAAGGGACAGGGATGCTGTGACTACAGTCAGGCTCAGACTAAAACTCTTTGTGTTTCAGTAGTGACATGAAAATCTTGTGTGTTTAAGGTGGTAGTAACTTCAGGCTCCTGCAGATGGCGCTGCATGGGGATAAGGGGGCCATAAATCCCTGTGGGGTGTGAGTGACGGGATCCATAGATTGGGAAGAGGTGCTACAGTGCAGTGAATGTCTCGTTCCATGTGTGGAAAATGGCTCCAAAGCAGATGTTAATGATTGGCTAAAAGGAGTGACTGCATTTGGGCGTGTCAAAGACCAAGTGTGAAGGAAGTAGCTGAATCTGCAGGTGTATGGAAGCGTACGGTCATACGGGTCTACCAGCAGTGGCTAAAATCCCAGTCTACAGGAAATTCCCCTCGGAAGTGTACCAGGGAAGGCATCCACCAAATCTGGCCCAACTTCCCAATTCTTTGATGCAAGAGTGTCTGAACATTGATGTGGCCTACATCCAGAGTTCAGTCCGTGCCAAATCCAATCACAGCTGTTGTTGGTGCTCGTGGAGGTATTACATGCTATTAGGTACGTTTCAGTCACAGGTGACACATTTTTTTGTCCTGTGAGCTTATGAATGATGGTTACAGGAATATATTAAGCTTATTAATATCTCAAGTAATGTCATGGATTTAAAAAGATAATAGAGATGTTTAATTGATTAATTAATTTTGATTTATTAATTTTCTTCGTAGAATGGTTTGAATAATGCATACGCCTGTATGAACCCATGTCCCCACAAGGTATAAAAACAACCCTGTGCACGTGTGTGTGTTTGAATTCTCTCAGCGTATTCTCGCCTTGTTGTAAAATTTCTCAGTTCCTCTGAATGTCGTAAATCTGAAGAATTCCCCCACCCCCATGAACTCCCGGCGCCCCTCTCACACGCACGTACACCCTGGAACCCAATAAACACCCTTTTAGGTGCTTACTGGAGAGATAATCGCTTTAGATTCTTCGATATCTGTGTGGTGTGACGGGTTTCGATGTTTTGTCATGTGATGGATCCCACAAAGATCACATAGGAGAAACACAGTAAGCTGAAATGGATCAAAAGTGCTCCACCTCCATCAGCAGGCCCCCTCTGGTTGGCCCAGGAGCTGTTGATGATCTGAAATCAGGGAATTTAACCTGTATACAGTAGCAGTGTCTCTTATTATGGCGTCGGGCCGCCATGTTTGCTAATGCAACATGCCAGACATCTCGGCATGGAGCTGTAGAGGTTCCTAATGGTGTCCTGTGATAATCCATCCCATGCAGCTTGAATATCCTCACACAGCTCCTGCAGATTGTGCGGTAGGGGTGGCACCAGACCTTCTGGACGTGTGATATGTGACAACAAACCGTTCATCTTGGTGCTGACCACGGTGCAGCGGGACTCATCACTGAAGATGACCCGCTACCATTCTGAGTCACTCCATGACAGTCTGGCACAACACCGCCAGTCTTCGGTGACACTGACGTGGTGTTAAGGGCAGTCGTCATAGCAGTCTGTGTACATGTAGTCCTAAGTCGTGCAGCCGTCTGGTGCTGGCACTGGTGACTCATGGAGGCATCACTGCTCGCTGAATGTCTGCAGTCGTCACAGGCGTGGTTGAGCGTGAAAATTGAAAAATTTGCATGTCTCACAATGTCAAACCTACCCACCAAGTTTCATTCCTGTCGGTTGATTCCTCCTGGGGGCAGCTGTTAGTGCAACTGTCCTTTTGACGATGAGTGTGTATCCACTCAGTCAACTGGCAGCAGTTTAGGCCCACCCGTTTTCAGCCTGCAGACTGCTTTTTGAATGTAGCATAATATTGGGCAGCCAATCAGAATCACTTTACATACATCAGTCTTAAGGAATATTGACGGGCTGAAAAGTGACATGTATAAATGGGCCATGACTTATTTTGTACATAAAACCAGCCAGTTACATGACACATGAAACAATGTGGGATACGGACCCTTTAAAGTTAGCTGGCTAAGCAAGAATTCCTACTTTGGGAGAGACACGCCCTAAATCTGCCCAAACCTTTGGCGTGTACTGTAAATAGCAAACAAGCAAAGGAAAAAAGGAGTTGAATTGGACTCTGTGTCCAGATGATTCTGGCTTGACTCTTTATTCTTAAATGTGTTGCTTTTTAACTCGTTTGTTCCAGTCTGTCAGCCGCGGGGCGATGGGGAGGTAGCCAGCGGTCGATGGGAGCGAGTCCTTGCTCGTCGGCTCCGTCCCAAGTTCAGTTTAGAGGAGAGAGACAGAGAGAGAGAGAGAGAGAGAGCTCTAAGCATTCCTCCCTCCACCTCTGTAATGAAGATGGCTGTGGTATTAAGGCCTTTGAGAGACGTTCTCTGGCAGCAGAGTACGGCTCCCAGGAGCTACTGTACGTACACGCTGCTTTATGTCTGCCGTGTGTGCCAAGAAGTGATTATTTTACTATGAGAAGCTTAGTATTCTCACAGAGGCAGTTTGCACTGGGTGGACTTGGTTTAAACTGTCACTGGCACGCAGCTGAAAGTAGCTAACGTTGCTAACAGTGAATGAAAGTGAATAGCCACAGACTAGCGCTGTACGAATAGAGTAATGCTAGCTGTTCCCTTTGTTATTAGCCACAGTAGCATGCCAGGTCAAGGTAGTCCTTTTCATTTTTGGAGTACCCTAATATAAAGCATATATGGGTCCACTGGTAAGGTTGGTGCCCTGCTTACTGTTGGTCTGCCCCCGGATCACCCAGATTACTGTCCTGTGTACAAGGTGTAATTAGTTTTTAATCTTGTCAAACACACACAGAGGCTTTTATTTTATAAAATAAGCTGTATACTGTAAACTAGACATGTATTACAAACAAATGAGGAGGGATAGTAGCCCTGATATAGAATGATTTAGTTCTGCTGTTGCTGACACTGAAAATTATTCACTGAACTAATTTTCAAAAGGATGACAAATGAAAGGCATGATTGAAAAATATATCATTTGGGCTGTCAGACCACCAGAAAAAGCTAGCCAAAAACCAGTGGGCCTCCAGCTTAGCCATTAGCGGACCAACAGTGCTCCACTGTCAATTTGCTATCAGGGTAGCGGACATGTTCTTTACGTTTTTGCCACTGTTCAACATTAAACACAAGCTGAAAATTGGAAACTTGAATGCCGGTCAAATACGTTACAAACTCTAGGCCTGTTGTGATCATGACATTTTAGCTGCTCACGGTTTAGGCTTTAACTAAAGAACAAGTCTAAGGCGGCCAAACTGGCTAGTTAGCTGCTTCTTGGCTTTCTTTGGAAAGTTTTAGGCACTGCACATTGGAAAACAAGAACTGACCTGAGAGGGACCTAGTAGATATTACGGTTCTAGTTCTATTTCAATCTATTTTATGTTATTTTATGCCCTTCAAAAGCCTGTAATTTGGCTAATTTACCTTGCTAGCTACATATAGCTAGCATAACCCATTGACTAACACAATATACAGCACTGTTTAAAGCTTATACACTCACACAGTCCACGGTTTCTGGTGCAGAATCAAGCAGTTTTGTTGACCCTGCTTGAAAAACAGCTGGTCACCAGCAAAACCAGCTCATGTTGTGTTAGCGTGCTAGTATGCTAGTTTTGTGGTGCGTTTTATTTAGCTCGGAAGTGAAATGTCAAACCAGGGAATGATGCCACACCGTTGTTGATCGTGGTCCAGTAAAACACTGGGAAAACCAAAACGGACTCTTCCAAGAAAACATTTGTTGTGCTTGCTCTTTCAGGAACACTTTCTATTTGCCTATTAGCCACTTTAGCTGTTAGCCATTAGCCAGTGTTAGCAATGCCAGTTGATAACTGTGCATTCTGTAGTATTTTGAGAATCCAAACACTGCAGCAGCATGACCACACATAGACAGTGGACAACACTGTGTGTATAACATCATTTAATTACATATAAATATTTAATTACATATAAATAGACCTAATTACATATAAATAGCCCTGAGTGCTAATACACAGTGTAATAGTACAGCTTTCATGCACAGTGCAGCGATCTTGGATTTTGAGGTCGAAGTCAGTGAGGCTCTTCCATACTTCCGAATAGGACTTGAGAGGGCATTCCAGTTAAAACTTTCAAATGGGAACCTGAAAATTCCAACTGTCAAGTTCAAATGGAACAAACTATTAGCACTAGCCTCTAAGCACCAAATTCTGAATCTGAATGTATGCATCTACTGCTTGCTGTATGTGTGGTTTGAACTAAAGCAGGTGTTATCTGTTAGTTTTCCCGTACACACTCCTTATAGAAGCACTAAGGCTGTGTCCGAAATGGCATACTTAAGCAGTACGTACCGAATTGGATCTAGTACGTACTGCTCAGCCGTTAAAGAAGTAGGCTACGTACTGTTAGTATGCGAGTGTGCGGTATGAACACGTCGGACGCACTACATCTGTCATCTTACCTGTGTCCTTTGACCCGGCTCTCCGCTGACGTCACATAACGGCAGCAAATTCCATTCTTTAAAAGCCAAAAGTCGGCAAAATCTTTACCATCTGTTAATGAAAGTAGCGTTCGGTGTGGTTAGTTTTTGCGAGCAGGAGGTCGCAGAAAACGCACGCTGAGGAATTGATTCCCTTGTAAACAGCTGGGTCGCCGCTTTCCGACGTTTTTTCACCGCTTCGAACAGCTCTGTAGCTCCCGTGGAATCATGGGATAGGACAGTGTGCTGTGGTCGCATACTTCAAAGTCTCTCCCGGTGTAGTACGTCATCCGGGGACTTTCCGCATACTGTTTCATGAACACTACGTATTCGGACATACTAACTATTCTCACGTACTGCTTTCGCGTACTGTGTAGTATGGAAGTACGCCATTTCGGACGCAGCCTAACTGTTCTTTTTAAAGGCCTCTGCTGATGAAAGGTGTCATGGTTCAGGCTTCTGGAGCTTCTGAAAAGTTGAGTAATGAACAAATGCCAATGGAATGAACGAGTACCGGAGTATTCGTATTACTGAGGCCAGCCCTGTATGCTTATACCCTGTGAATAATTGTCAACTGCCCGCATTGATACTGCGTCTGCTTCGATGGTAGCTGCATATGGTCTAAAGTCATTGGATACCATAACAGTAATGATGGTGCATTACGGCGCACACTACATAAGAAGTGCTTGTGTGAGTTTGTGTAATTATGTTGAGAAGGTAATTGCGAGTGTACGTTGGTGTGCACCACCGTGGACGCGGCAGACGTCAGCGAGCCCGTTCGCTGTGTTGACTCTTCCTTCAAGCTGTGGCCATGTCTACTGAGCGACTGCGTTGTTTGTTTCTTTGTGTGTCTGTGTGGGTGTGTGTAGGTATGTGTGTGTGTGTGTGTGCGCGTGTGTGTGTTTGATCACATCAGTAGGATTAAACATGAGGCAGTGTTGTTAATCTAATGTGTGTTGACGCATGGCAGAGGTTTTGCCAGCGGGTATCAGTCTCTCTCACACACACACACACACCTCATTGTTTCTGTGACTTGTGGGCCACTTACATAGACTTCCAGTGATTTCCTGGAGACTTCATTTCCTGAAGTCCTCAATAACCAGAACTACTAGTAGCCTAACCCTAACCTTAGCTCCTTAAACCAAACCACAGCCCCCTCACCCTAACCTTACTTTGACCCTATGTGAGGATATGACAAGGCTTTGGTCCCCACAAAGTGCCATATACCTGGTACACGCACGTACACACCCTGCTGAACTGTGGAGTATATCAAGTAGACTGAATTGCTATTAACATGCTCTGCCCACAAAAGCATTATTTCATAGCAACTGTTGCTAGGTTGGACAAACATTAAAGGACATCCTGTTCCACCTAATGCAGTTTGAGGACCTTCTTTAATCCTCTCGGTGTTTTATATTCGTGTTTATATTTAAAGTTCGTCATAGTTCTGGTCGGCTCAGTGTCCACACTCAAAAGTTGATTCCATAGCTATATCCGATCGACGAGCAGGAATTAGGGAATACTCCACTGATAAATGAAATTGTTAAGCATGTTTACTCATATATTTAAGCATATTTCCTTGAGTTTATTTGATTTGTTGTTGTAGTGAGGACAAATGAAAGCTGGAATCTTGATGGTTGAGATTTCCCGGTTTTCCTTAACCTCGTTTAGATCCAAAACCATCCGTTCTAGAGATGAAACAGCATGAAAATTTGGTGTCATGACTATCGTGACTAAAATGATCATGGTTATGAAGTCGACTCAAGGTGCCAGAATGTAACTGCTGCACCATTTAAGGTGGGATACGAAAATTCGTAGAAGAAGCCGTCGAATAAGAACCCAATTTAAGGTGAAAGTAACTGCAGTGGCATTTAAGGTGGAACAGCAAATTTTGAAGAAGAAGCTGCTGACTAAGAAGCTGATTTAAACCACCAGAATGCAACTGCTGGGAAAACTTGAACAAGAAGCTGCACAATACGAAGCTGACTTAAGGTGCCAGAAGTTACTTCTCCATTTTTTAAGGTGGAACAGGAAAATTTGAACAAGACTGCCGAATAAGAAGCTGACTTAAGGTGCCAAAACATAAGTGCTGCAGCATTTGAGATGGAATGGGAAAGTCTGAACAGGAACCTGCCAAATAAGAAGCCAACTTAAGGTGCCAGAATGTAGCTGCTGCACCATTTAAGGTGGAACGGGAAAATCTGAAGAAGAAGCTGGTGAATAAGAAGCCAACTTAAGGTGCCAAAATGTAGCTGCTGCATCATTTAAGGTGGAACGGGTAAATTCGAAGAAGCAGCTGGTGAATGTGAAGCCAACTTAAGGTGCCCGAATGTAGCTGCTGCACCGTTTAAGGTGGAACAGGACAATTTGAAGACAAAGCTGCCGAATAAAAAGCCGACTCAAGGTTATTTTATTATTAAAAATGAATGCCATTTCTCTCTCTGTTGCTCTCCTACTTCTCTTGCTTCCCGCCTCTTAAGTTTGAATTTTCCCATTCCACCTTAAACGGTGCAGTGGTTCCAGTCCCCTCTTAAGTATTTTACATCTGTAGTGGTGTTAGAAGTGGCACTGAGTTCTTAGTTGGACTTACAACTAAGTTTCGCTGGTATGTCATTTGGTTCTTTGTTGCTGGACGTATGGTGGTGCCGATTCACCCTTTCATAGGGAGGCGTGTGCCAGCAGCGCTGGTTATTGGCACATAATGTTTGGAATCTGCTGAGCAGTATAAATTCCAAGTGTATGATGCCCTTCTCATTGGTAATATTCACAAAGCTCAGATATGTCACCCCATGCTGGTGACGCCTCAGACACGCCCACCTGACAGGAGCAAACACGTCTGGGTTGAGGCCGGTATGGGACGTTGCACAAGCTGTTTGTTGTGTGTGTGTGTACAGGTATGCTGCGATTCACCAGGTAGTGACTCCACAGGACTGGACCGATTGAACCGGACTGCAGATGATTCAGCCTGCCCATCATAGCAGTGCTGGAGCTTTACCAGATTATTCAGGAGTGACTGTTTCAGTTGTGACCATTTTAGCTGAGCTTGAGCTTTTGGGCTAAGCTCAGGAATGATAGCCGGTACATGACTAGCAAACACAGCTTTGAACAGCTGTACAAACATAAAACCATCATATTCTCATTAAAGCACACACAGCCGTTCACTTCACTGCAGAAACGGTGTTGCCGTAGTGACAGTCCTTAATGTTCCACACTGACTTTCATACCTTCATACCTTGTCTACTTGCCATGTGGAAGAGTCTCACTTCCTGCTCTAAAATGCAGGGGCGTGGTTAAAACAAGGCCCCGCCCACAGACAATAACTTGTGTTTCAGTAGTAATGACATGAAAACGGACAGCATTTTTTAAATGTTTATTTTATTTGCAAATTAAAACTTCAATTTCAGCTGTAGTTTCTCTTTTAAAGTTACTGTTTCTTATGCATTAAAACATGCGACCCGTCTGTTTGCGGTTCTCTTGATGGCATTACTTTCTCCTCAGGGCTTTAAAGCACCATTTGGCTGTATTCGAAATGGCACACTACATACTACTCATGTACTAAATCTACCTAAAAGTAGTATGTAGTATACAGTATGTGACCAAACTGAAGATCTGTAGTGAACTGAAGATACCCGGATGGTGTTCTACTCCAGTCAGAGTTTCTAGTATACAGCGGGAGCTGTCTTTGGGGTGTACTGCATCCCATCATGCACTGCAGCCTCACCAGCTCTCAGCCTGCTTCCACCGAATAAAGTTTTGAATACAGCCTTTATGTGTCCAAGTACAGTTCGTCTATGTAAACTAAGCTGCCGGAAACAGGAAGCGGACAGTTGTGTCCTTCCAAACAATCTACACAGCTGAAAGGTGCAGCTGGAGGACCTGAGCATTTCAGTCAGTGAGGATAACGGGTCCTTTTCCTTTCCACTCTTTCCACATTTCAGCCCGAACTGTTTTCATAAACACGGAAAAATATAGAGCAGCCGATCTCATATTTTTATTTACATATTAGTTTTAAAGACAGTAACTACAATGGATGGATAGATGGATAGCAAATTTCTTGAATTTTAAACCTGTAGAGATGGATGGAGGGATGGATGGATGGATGGATAGATGGCAAGTGTCTTGGAAATGAGGCATGGATAAAAGGATGGTGCATGAACAGATGGATGGATGGTTGGTTGGGTATTTGGATGGATGGATGGATGAATGGATGGATGGATGGATAGCAAATTTCATGAATTTTAAACCTGTAGAGATGGATGGATGGATGGATAGAT
>CM067481.1:1933303-1954262 GCA_034552555.1 Semaprochilodus insignis
CATGAAGCTCTCTACACACTGTTCCTGAGCTAATCTGAAGGCCACATGAAATTTGGAGGTCTGTAGTGACTGACTTTGCAGAAAGTTGACGACCTCTGCACACTATGCAATTGACATTGACCCCCCTCTGTCATTTTCCGAGGCCTACCACTTGGTGGCTGAGTTGCAGTGGTTCCCATTCGCTTCCACTTTGTTATAATCCCCCTGACAGTCGACTGTGGAGTATTCAGTAGTGAGGGAATTTCATGACTGGACGTGTTGCACAGGTGCCATCCTGTCACGGTACCACCTGAGAGCGACCCATTCTCTCACTAATGCATGTAGAAGCAGTCTGCATGTCTAGGTGCTTGGTTTTATACACCTGTGGCCATGGAAGTGATAAGAACACCTGGATTCAATGATTTGGATGGGGGAGTGAATACTTTTGGCAATATAGTGTCTAAAACAGGCTCCACATGCCACCTGATGAATTACACCAATCTCTGTGTGTGTGTGTGTGTGTGTGTTACATATTGACACTGTTGGAACAATAAAAGTTGCCATTTGTGTTTGCAGACAGAAGAATTTGTTTACCCCATTTAACTCATCTGTGAACACATACACACACACACACACACACACGCATGCACACTACAGGGCAGTGAGCACACTTACCCAGAGCAATGAGCAGCCCTATTCATGGCGCACAGGGAGCAGTTGGGGCTTAGATGCCTTGCTCAAGGGCACTTCAGTCGTGTCCAGTCAGTTCAAGGAATCAGACCCGTGACACTCCGGTAACAAGGTTAGTTCCCTAATCTCCACCCCACAACTGCTATGCGTAACTGGGGTTTGAGTTTTAAGTTTGTAGGAGTCAGGATCCCTACATCTTAAGGGACACCCTACCCACGAACCACCACCAGCTATCTCAGCAATGCTGTTTTGGAGCATTTCTATTGGTCCATTCATCATGAAGCTTTGACACAGTGAAAAACAGCAGCTGCCATTTTTCAAAGAAGCAACAAGAATCATTATACTCCGCAGGCAGGCCTAGAAAGTCATGTTGATTGGTGTCTGTTTACAGAGTAGATAAGCTGTAGTTGGCTAAATGTGTTGTAATTGTGTTTGTCTCTCTCTCTCTCTCTCTCTCTCTCTCTCTCTCTTTCTCTCTCCAGCGGACTTTGGCGATTTCACTCAGTATCTGTCTCAGGACTTCCTCAGGGAATACGTGCTGTTCCCCGTGGTGAGTTTATCTCTCTGTTTGTAGCTGTGAAGAAGCAGCCTGGGGCTGTGCATTCCTCTCACTCTGTTCTTCCAGCATACCTGTGTGTCAGGTAAATGAAGAATGAAGAGCTCATTCCACAGAGAGTGAGAGAGAGAGAGAGAGACTATAGTTTAAGGAGCACATATTGGGGCCTTTGTTCAGTGGATGCTTGTAAATGGTTTATCTGCTGTTCATTATGGCCTGTGTTAGTACATTATATGGCCAAAAGTATGTGGACCCCTGACCAGCACACCTACGTGAGCTTACTACAATCCACGCAATTGACGTTCCAGTTCATCCCACAGGTGTTCAATGGGGTTGAGGTCATGGGGGCTTTGTTCACAGTGAGGCTGGAAAGGGAAAGGATCTTCCCCAAAGCAAATAAGTATCTGAAGTATGTAATGGTGTAAAATTATCCCCCAATATCTCAATTATCCACCAGACTTTCCTGTTGACACTATATGTTTCAGTAGGTTGCGTTCTCCTGGATTTGTCCACCAAACCCAGATTCATCCTACAGATGGCCAGATAGTGAAGCGTGATTCATCGCTCCAGAGAACAAGTTTCTGCTGCACCAGGCATTGAGCATAGGGCTCTTAGGCTTATGTGCAGCTGCTCGGCCATGGAAACCCATTGCATGAAGCTCCTAATGCACAGTTGCTTTCAGAGGCGGTTTGGACCTTGTAGCGAGCAATGCAGCAAAGGCTAGGTGCTTCTTCGAGTTTGCCGCTTCATAGCTGAGCCGCTGTTGCTCGTAGATGCTTTCATTACACAACAGATGCTTTCAAGCACTTACAGTTGACTAGGGCAACTCTAACATGGCAGAAATGTCTTGAACCTGTGGTATAGATGGCACCCTGTGACAGTGTCATGTTTAAAGTCACTAAGCTCTTCAGGATGACCCATTCTACTGCCATTTTAGATGCTTGTTAGCAATTGATATGGCTGAAACACATAACTCAGGAAATAGGAGGGGTGTCCACATACTTTTGGCCATATAATGCGGATCAGTTGTAATGCACAGTAAACAGCTTTTTAAGACGTGGCTGTGTACCTTAGATCTTTTGCCAGACTGTTCTTTAAAAGGTCTTACCTCACGTTTGTGAGAACTGATACAGCAGCCTTGATATGTTTAACACATTTTCAACCGCCTCTCTCTAGAAATGGCCTCAGGTGGACGAGGTGCTGGAGGACTGGACGCAGAAAGTGGCCGAAGAACACAAGAGTCACTAGTAAGCACCACACACACAGAACGCCACGTGGATTAGATCACTGCTTAGCATTACTGATTCTCAAACAAGGTGCCGTGATGTTGAAGAGCCCACATGACGCAAGCCTGAAGACGTATTTGCTTTATGTGCACCAGCAAGTTTGATGTACTGTTTTCTTCCCGTTTCTGTACTAGCTGCAAACATCCCCATATTGAATTCATTGCGGATGTGATGTCATAACCATACGCACATAAACATTCATCCGCCTGGTCAGCCTCCAGCTGTTTAGACCCACTCAATAGTATTGAAGTGATGTCCCTGAGGATTTCACTGGTGGCACAGTACAGAGCGGCCAATCAGAGTGGAGACTATTTACATATCTGAACCTTGAAGGCACAGACTGTTTAAAGGGAAAATTTAAAGGGTGTTTTTCTACGTTGCCCATGCTTCAAGAATAGCTGCTCCCAGAAGGAAGTGTGGGATTGCAGTGCTATTGGGAAGGAGGATAAAGGTTACCAGGAACAATAACTGATGATAAATTTAGACTGATATGATCAATATTTATTGAGCTACACATACAGAAGTAGTGTCTCTCAGTATGGCGTCGGACCGCCATGTTTGCTAACGCAGCATACCAGACATCTCAGCATGGAGTTGTAGAGGATCCTAATGGTGTCTTGTGATAATCCATCCCGTGCAGCTTTGATATTCTCACACAGTTCCTGCAGATTGTGCGGTAGGGGTGGAGGTGGAGTGACACCAGGCTGTCTGGACATGTCACATGTGACAACAAACTGCTCATCTTGGTGGTGACCACGGTGCCTCCACACACGGACTCGTTGGTCGTCTCCACCAAGACAAAAGCGGGACTTGTCACTGAAGATGACCCACTGCCATTCTGAGTCACTCCATGACAGTCTGGCACGACACCATTGCAGTCTTTGGTGATGGTGACGTGGTGTTAAGGACAGTCGTCATAACGGTCTGCGTGCATGTAGTCCTGTGTGGTGTAGCCGCCTGCCAGGATGACTAATGGAGGACATCACTGCTCGCTGAATGTCCACAATCGTGGCTGTTGGGTCAGTCAGGTACAGCGATAAGGCTGCTTACCCATTCGTTCTGGGTGCAACTAATTCATATCTCAATACTTTCCTACTCCATATGTCTCATGCATCAGACGGCGTTACGTCATGTATGACCCTTCTGAGCCTGAGGCATACATCTGGTTCCAATCACCACCACTGGGAACAATGCTGGCTCTAGCATCACTTATCAGACCACTCTGAATGGCTTGGCATATTAACCCTTTAAATTATGCAGGAATTTTGAAACATGGTGGAATTCCCCTTCCCCTGCACACATATGTTATAAGAGAGTCGTTTGGTTGTGTGTGTTCTAGTCGGATGCTGCCTGCGGAAGCCGAACTGCTCTACATCAAAGAGGTGGAGAAGCTGGACGGGTTTGGGCAGGAGAGCTTCGCTGCTAAAGTGAGGACATACGTGAAAGCATGCTCACAGAAACACAATGTGCTGAATTTGGGTTCACCTATTGAACAACTTACTGTTTTGGCTCCAGGACAACTACACCAATGACATCTTCATCGGCGTGTCCTTCATCGGAGTCTTCGTTAAGCACAGGAACGGAAGGTCCATCATGCTGCACCGGTGAGACTCACCACTGACCCTTCTTCTTGTCTTGGTTGATAGGTTTTTAGCCCCTAGCTAGTAAGCTAACTAGCACTTTTCGAGATATTAACACCGTTGCAACTCCGGAATGTTCAGTCTAATGGGGAATAGTGTGCTTGTATATAGCTTTTTTAATCTGACGGACAAAACTTCGGAATTTTTTCCCATTAGGAATGAATGGGCTGGAAAAGTACACGCCCATCTAGTGTACTTCTGCTCGACCAACAGACACTGTTTCACGTACACCCAGGGCAGGGCAGACCCCTGAGTACTAATTCAATGTTGGTCTGACCCTCACTCGTCTGTGTCTCCTTTAACCTGCAGTCAACAAACTACATGTACTCACTCAAGGCAGATCCCCAAACTCTAATCCACAGCCTTAATGACCCGCACTCCTCTGTGTGTCATTTATTCATCCCTCGTTCCTCCCATACACTAGCATACCACAAGCTAGCAACAAGCTTAACCTGCACAATCACCCAGTATTCTAGTTTTGTCATATCACTGCACATTCTCAAGTCTGCTTGGGCACCCCGGTAAAATGACGAGAAGGTCCATGTACTACATAAAACCACTGACCAATAAATGGCCGATACGTTTCACCATATTTCCCTTCTCTTCCATAAACATTTCCATGGCCAATCACAAGGCTGACATCTCTGGCTCCACCCACACAAACAGTTTCAGAGTCAGAGAATCTTAGCGAGCTAAAGCTAATCAGCATAACCAACAGCTAGCAAGCTGGACCTCCTGTCTGTAGCTGCCTGTCTCCCCTTGATTCCCTTCATTCATCCATCACCAACATTGTTCCTTCATCCATTCATTCCTTTATCCATACACCAACATTGTTCCTTCATCCGCTCATTCCTGTATCCATACACCATCTTCACTGGTTCTTAATACATAACTCATGTGCAATATAGAAGTTGGAGGTTTTTAAGGTGGACTGTATAATTCCATGAGGGCTATTTTATAGTTTGATGTCTTCACTTTTCTCTAGAGTAAAGCATTAAGATAAACATGAGGAGAACCTTCTATGTGTAGCCGTCTCTAAACTTTTGACCGGCGGTGTATACTTGTCTGTTTTTGTAGATAACTGTGTTTGTCCTAATCCGTAGGAATGTGCCCAAGGCTGTGGAGCTAATCTGAGACTCTGAAGGTCCTGCTGACTAGCACTTCTCACTCTTCCTCTGTTTCAGGTGGAAGGACATCGGCACCATCGGGCACAACAAGTCGGCCATCACCGTGGAGATAACCAGCAAAGACGACGCCATCATGTTCCACACGGTGAGTGTTTAGACTGCACGCTCGCCAAGGTCGTCCCACGGGAAACGCTGCGCCTCGGAACGTTCGGATCTGGAAAACAAACGTGGTGGAAAAAAACGGTGGCCTTTATAAACAGTGAGCTTTCCGAGCTGAACAATGAGAGAGATGCAGCTTTAGCGTTAGCACTGTAGCTAATGGGCTGTGAAGTAAGGTGATGTCTAGTGGAGGACTGTTAGAACCTAAGGAGTCCTAATGATTGCTGTTCAATGAAATGAATAAGACTACCCGTATAAAGGGTTTGTGAATGGTTTAAATTAGTCTATTAATGGCTATTAGGTAGGTAATAAACACTTTACAAAGTATTAATAAACAGTTATACAACATGAATAAAAAGGGTAAAGTGAGCTGGTCTGTCTGATGAATAGGAATATGTATTGCAGCTGACAGGTTTGATGCTGACTGATGGAGGAGACAAAATGAGATATGTAAAGATCAAAATCTACAGTATAAAAGAATGTGTGCTGATGGACAAACAGATCGTGACGAGCGCTGAGCTAAAATCAAGGCGAGGTCATTTAACAGGTTTGTAATCAACCACAGCAGCAACAAGAGCAAGGGGGACATAACAGAAGGTCAAGACAGAGTCCGAGTCAAGAAACGAGCGGACGTCACAAACCAGGCAAACAATCAGACCAGCAAAAGTACCAAAAGGGCAAAGACAAAAGAGTAAATCAGAAAATCAGAATAAAATCAAAACCAGAGTAGCGAAGAAGAGTAATCACAGAGAGAACCGCTCGGTATGCACAGAGTGGCAGTACTTCACAATGGCTCAGTGGGAGAGAGGAGTATATATACAAACAGACTAAATTAACAACAGGTGTGATCAATACTCGGGTGACTCGGATTGGGAGATGGCGGACGTGTGACAGTGACGTCATCGGGTGGTGGGTTATGGGAAATGGAGTCTGGGAGATCGGGGCTGAGAAGAGAGCCAGCAGGCGTGACAGAATGCAGGTTCACAACAGGTGATTGCTGCTCTTCCTATGTATGTGTTGTAACTGCTTATTAATTTGACGTATCTATGATCTAATAAATAACCATTCAGAAACACGTCTTAAGCCATTCATAACCCATTCATAAGGGTAGCCTTATTCTAAAGCCTTATTCTAACCTTTTCTGATTTGGGGTTGTACATTTATTTTAATGGTAAAAGTATATAAGGGTTTTGTCTCCTAGTGTAAAGTTATATATACTATAGATGAACTAAATGCCAAAATGGCACTTTTAATATATAAACAACTGTATTTGGAAATATATCACAGTCTTGACATGAAGCCTTTGCATATGCATATGTGAAATACCTTTCAAATCGATTTTGTCTCGTTCCAAAATGCATGTGCTGTTTTAGAATACAGCTTAAAAGTCACTCTGTTCAAGCCAAATGTGTGAGAGAATATTAAACATATCATTAGCACATATACACCGAACATGGCAAAAGCAAGTGTTGTTGATATTAAGCAGATGTATGAAATTGGGTGATTTGATATACTGATATACTTTCATGTTGATTTGAAGTTCATTTTTTGGTCATCATTTTCGTTGAATACCTCAGCAATATAATTCACCATAAATATATTAAACAAAAACATATTTGGTCATTTTCACATTGCAAAAGTGTATTTGAGAAACGCATTTATGATCTGATGGTGGGTTTTCCTAACTGAGACTGTTGCTTTAAAGCCAGTGTTGGTTCTCTTTGCCGCCAGGAGGATATGGAGATGGCCAAATACATCGCACGCCTCTTCACTGCCAGACACAAGTTCTACAAGCAGAACAAAATCTGTGCAGAGTGAGTCCACTGCTACCTCTTCACACACTCTCTCGCTCTCTCTTTGTCTTCTCCAAATCTGAAGACTAGCGCTAGATTCGGTGCCCATTTTCCTTCATCTCGTTCTTGTACACATACTCTGCAAGCAATGCTGCCCCCGGTGCCAGACTGGCAGAACTGCGTGTAACATTGTTCTTGCTTTCTGCAGACCAACCCACTCTCCGGTCACCATACGGAGAAGACCCACCTGGAACAGACTGGTAGGATCACTTTCACCAGATCTTGTGAATTGAGACATAATCAATTGCAACGCTGTGACCAGTCGTAGTCAATCAAAACTCCCAGCGTCAATAAAGTGAATGGTTTCTATGAGAAAGTCCAAACAAAACGTTGGTTGCTGGGTGGTTCGTCAACTTCAAGCCCCTTCCCATGCCCATGACGCCATGAATCATAAGCCTGCTATTTGGCAGTCTTGAAAACGGTGTCACGACATAAACAGTCCCTCAGGAAACACAGCAGAGTGTCTACGACTGAAACAACTGTTAGCTAGGCTGGAACTACGACACTTTGATTCACATCGGATGAATACTAGGATACTAGGAAGTGTGGATAGCCAATGAGAATGCACTTGGCAGAATCCTGAACAGTATACTCGCCATGGAAGTGTCAGTAGTCGAGACTACTAGATACCAAACTAGCCAGCCAACTACTCTTAACATGAGAGCTGTTGGAATGACTGCTTGTGCCTAGCATTAGCTCTGCTTTGTTAGCCTGCTAGGTCGCTATACAAAGTTTCCAAAAGGTAGAGGTAGAGCGGAGTGGAGTAGAAGACTGAAATCCGGTCACTGATGATTTTATACAGCCAGAATTATGTTAAATATTATCTAAAATAATAATAATAAATGAAATAATCTAATATATAGCAATCGACTTTGATTAGCTGCAGTTCTGTATGGCTTTCAACTAGTTGCATGAAAGTTGCACCACATAAAGCCAAATACCCAAACCTCTTCTCAAGCTACTACTGTGCGCCCACTTCTCACCGCACAAGCCCTGCCACGTCGCCTCCCTTCCCCAGCTTTACGTTCAGCCTCCAGACACACCATTGTTCCCTCTCAGAGCACAATATGCAGTTCTCCTGGATGGTCATTTTTAGCAGCTGACCATTCAAAGCCTAGCATTATTGAGTTGCTCTATGGAATTTCCATATCCACCCCGCACTTGGCACATAGTCAGCCATTTAAGACTGATCTGAAGTCTGTGGCTGAATCCCAAATGTATTCATTCATCATATATTCATGTAAAATGCTAACACTGCTAACAATGAATGAATGCAAATTTGCTGTATGTGATTGATACTTTGATTGGTATGCTAGCTACTAGCTTCTGTTCATTGTTAGCCACATTCCCTATCCCTTTAAACAGACCATAATCCCACTGAAACATGTATTACAGATAAACAGTAAGCACTTAATATCAAATCGCTAATTAGAAATTGCGTAATACCGATTTTCGTTTTTTGTGCCAGTGCAAGTAAAAGATACAGAAACCAGAAAGAGTTTTTTTTAGTTTTCAGTCTTTCAAAACTACTAGGCTTTAAAATATGCTCATCATCAAAGTAACAGCTGCACCCAGAAGGAAGTTTGGGATTGGGAATGCTGTTGGGAAGGAAGATAAAGGTTACCAGGAACGATAAATGATGATAAATTTAGACTGATATGATCAATATTTATTGAGCTACACATACAGAAGTGGTGTCTCTCAGTATGGCGCCGGACCACCATGTTTGCTAATGCAACATGCCAGACGTCTCAGCATGGAGTTGTAGAGGTTCCTAATGGTGTCCTGTGATAATCCATCCCATGCAGCTTGAATACTCTCACACAGTTCCTGCAGATGGTGCGGTAGGGGTGGAGGTGGAGTGACACCAGGCCTTCTGGACGTGTGACAACAAACCGTTCATCTTGGTGCTGACCACGGTGCCTCCACACACGGATTCGTTGATCGTCTCCACCAAGACAAAAGCGTGACTCGTCACTGAAGATGACCCGCTGCCATTCTGAGTCACTCCATGACAGTCGTTGACAGATGTTGACGTGGTGTTAAGGACAGTCATCGTAACGGTCTGTTTGCGTGGTGCAGCCGTCTGCCAACGGTGCTGGCACTAACAGGATGACTCATGGAGGGCATCACTGCTCGCTGATAGTCCGTAATCGTGGCTGTTGAGTCAGTCAGGTACAGCGATAAGGCCCGTCCTTGCTTACATCACAGCGCATGGCTGAGCGTGAAACTTGAATCATTCACATGACTCACGATGTCAAACCTACCAACCAATTTCATTCCTGCTGGGTGCAGCTATTTATGCAGCTATTCTCTTGATGATGAGTGTAATTCGTTTTTAACTGACCAGTTTTAGCTGACACTGATAGCGATAAACAATTGGATTGTGCCGTAACACATTAGTATTAAATCGTACCAGCGTCGGATTGGGGCTGTAACGCCAAAGAATGCGAGGGAACAAACAAAAGGCCTGAGGTTCATGGCCCTGGGCAGTGTGCGGAGTTTTCCTGAGGGGTCTTTGGTATGGCTCTATATAAAGCACCCTCTTATTCCCTCCCTGAACTGCCAACAATGTGGCTAAAACAGGCACAATGGCTCTCTCTGCGCTGGGCTGCCCGTATACACTGGGGACGCTTTAACTTTTAGCGTGTGTGTGTGGGTGGGCAAGTAGCTGTGCTTTCAAAGGGCGTGTTCAAAGAGAATGGAACAGATGAATGCATGATGAAAATGATTCAATGGATAATTACATCATGCCATCCTGGAGAAAGCCAAGCATTGAATTTCCTAGATTGGGACGTATACGTTTCTAAATATTCCCTCACTAACTCTTTTCTTCTTGTCTCCTCGCTCCGTCCCTCAGCCCCGACCGCAGTCCTGTATCCTGCACTCTCAGTATGCCGATCACTATCAGGACACGCAGAGCTCGCAAGGTAATCGCACCGTCCCGCACACCCACATACAGCGCTGAACGGAGCTTGAGCAGCTGTCTCTGCATGTGTTTTCCCAGATGTCTGTCTGAGTCACTCATTCTCATTAAACCGTGCTCACCATCACTTCTGGAAACTCTGCCTTTTGGCCTTTGGCCATGTCATCGGTAGGTCTGTGACACTGTGACATACGCTGTTGTGACAGTTTTCTACACTATAGCTGTCAATGTTCCTCATAAACTTTGGCCTGTGTTGCCAGGGGTGGATTTAGTGATTTTGGAGCCCTGGGCAAATGACAGGAATTGGCTCAGCCTGGGGTTTAAATTAGGAGGTTATTGAATAGCACAAAAACTAAAAAAATAAATACATCATAAAAAAAAAAAATCCTTCATTTTTGTCAATTTTTGCTTTTATGCATCATTTGAACACAGTAGCTGCTGTTTACACCGTGTGTAAATTTCATGATCAATGGACCAACAGAAATGGCCCAAATTGGGTTAGAAAGACGCCTGGTTCCATTGACTTGCATTAGAATTACATCAGGTTTTTGCCATCTCCTGTAAAGTTGGCATTTTGGAGATACTTGTTACAGCGACGATATCTTTGCATATAAATATCTATGTGATATTTCTAGTTATTAGATTCCTGTAACAGTGTAATAAGATTGCTCAACTTATTTCTAGACATGTTATTTCTAATTGGGTTAATCTTGGTCTTCAGCATAAACCCTCTGAATAATGTTCCACTGATCAATAACTGACCGATACGTTCCACCATATTTCCCTCCTCTCCATGTAAACTGGGCAGTCTTTATCTTGGGTAACGCTTACGTAAGCATTCCCCTGACCAATCACAAGGGTGATGTCTCTGGCCCCGCCCACACAAAACAGTCTTAGAGTCAGAGAATCTTAGCGAGCTAAAGCTAACTAGCATAACCAGCAGCTAGCAAGATAGACCTCCTAGTCTGTAGCCGCCTGTCACTCCTTCATTCCTTTATCCATACACCAACATTGCTCCTTCATCCGTATATTCCTTTATCGATCACCACATTGTTCCTTTATTCGTACACAAATAGTGTTCCTTCATTCGTTCATTCCTTTATCCATACACCAACAGTGTTCCTTCATCCATTCATTCCTTTATCCATACACCAACACTGTTCCTTCATCCGTCATTCCTTTATCAATCACCACATTGTTCCTTTATCCGTACACAGTGTTCCTTCATTCGTTCATTCCTTTATCTACAGAACAACATTGTTCCTTCATTCATTCCTTTATCCATACACCATCAGTGTTCCTTCATCCGTTCATTCCTTTATCCATACACCATCAGTGTTCCTTTATCCGTTCATTCCTTTATCCATACACCAACATTGTCCCTTCATCTGCTCATTCCTTTATCCATACACTAACATTGTCCCTTCATCTGTTCATTCCTTTATCTATAGAACAACATTGTTCCTTCATTCATTCCTTTATCCATACACCATCAGTGTTCCTTTATCCGTTCATTCCTTTATCCATACACTAACATTGTCCCTTCATCTGTTCATTCCTTTATCCATACACCAACATTGTTCCTTCATCCGTTCATTCCTTTATCTATACACCAACATTGTTCCTTCATCCGTTCATTCCTTTATCCATACACCAACATTGTTCCTTCATCCGTTCATTCCTTTATCTATACACCAACACTGTTTGTTTGTCCATCCATCTGCCTGTCTGTTTGTCTGTTTGTTTGTTTTTTTGTTCAGTTATTGTCACTAAGAATCTGTATAATAATTTTAGTTCTGTATGTGTGATGAAACATGAGTCCTGCTAGATGCTGTGCACTGTATTCTTATGACTGAGATCATAAGACTGGCAGCCTTACTAAAATACCAGGAGCAATAATAATAGACTCACTCTGATGCAGCATCATTCCTATGCATGAGAGAGGTAGCTTGTTATTAGCATGCCTGTAGCCATGCTCATATTCCAGCTTCTTAAAGGCCTCGTAACACCAGTGGCGTTCAGTCGGAAAGAGTACACGGGACAAAGTGTATCAGGTTTTTCCTAGAGTGGTGATTTTCCAACAATCCCATTCAAGATCCAGCGTAGAACTGGAATTGCTCATATGGGCATGACGTTGACAGACATGACGCATGACTTCAGAGGTCTGTTATGAACCAAAATAGTGTTGGGTTTAGATCTGTTTCTCACTCTCGTTAGACCTGACGTGCTCAGACTGGGAATGTTGTGTTACGGTGAGATTGTTTAGCCTTTTGAATTTCAAATAAAGCAAAAGGACAGACTTCTTGGATTTCAATAAGACTATATGGTAACACTTTCTATGAAAACTATATTCATAATACATTAATTAGGCAAACATAATACCTAATGAAACTTGGCTTAAGCTATAATCGCTGTTAAGTAGTTATAATTAAATGCATAACCCTTTATAAACAAGAGTACATAACATCATAAAGTCAGGTTCCAGAACATTGAATAGCCAGAACCAGACAGTTCTACGTTCTTTTTGTTCCGTCTTAAAAGATACAGCAGTTCACACATTCCTGCGCCTCAGCTTCTTGTTCAAATGTTCCCGTTCCACCTTAAATGGTGCACCATTTCAATGTTGATGCCTTATTCTATCTTCCAACTTCTTATTTGAATTCTCCCGTTCCACCTTAAATGGTACAGCAGTTACATTCCGGTGCATCAGCTTCTTGTTCAAATGTTCCCGTTCCACCTTAAATGGTGCAGCATTTCAATTTTGATGCCTCATTCTATCTTCCAACTTCTTATTTGAATTCTCCCATTCCACCTTAAATGGTACAGCAGTTCACTGCTGATGGCTCACTCTACCTGTCCAGCTTCTTGTTAGATTTTTCCTCTTCCACCTTAAATGGTGCAGGCATTTAGGCTATATTCAGGCATATCAGGTTTTTGCTCATATTTTCCATATCCACCTTAAATGGTGCAGGCATTTAGGCTATATTCAGGCATATCAGGTTTTTGCTCATATTTTCCATATCCACCTTAAATGGTGCAGCAGTTAGGCTACATTCAGTCACATCAGCTTTTCGTTCAAATGCTTCAGTTCCACCTTAAATAGTGCAGCATTTAGGCTACATTCAGTCACATCAGCTTCTCGTTCAAATCTTTCAGTTCCACCTTAAATGATACAGCAGGTACATTCAGGCGGCAGAATGGAACTGCTGCACCATTTAAGGTGGAACGGGAAAAGGAGGCCAACTTCATCCCCATCAACTCTTGGAGGTCTTTGTTCTTCAGATCTTCCTCCTCCTCCTCCTCCTCTTTGTTTGTTTCTCCACCATCTCTCCTTCTCGACAATGTGTGGAGTCCAGCACGAAGTTCCTCCCCTTCCCTCCTGTCGTGTGCATGAGCATGACCGCCCCCTGCTGATGATCCAGCGCACGCACCGAGCGAAGAGCTAGCGGCCCACGAGGAGCTACCCACAGGATTTGGCAAAACATGTGTTGGACGGAAACCGTATCTACCGCACCTTTAACGGTTCAGTGGTGGTCTCTGATGTTCGCAGTACTGTACACCTCTCACTTCCTGCTGCAGTTACAGTGTGTTCCCTTACATAACCCCCCACCGAGACACACACAGACGCACGCGCGCGCACGCTCTTACACCTTGAAGTCAGCTCTGTAATTATTTTGTTTTTGAACCGTCTGTCGCTGAAGGCAATTAACACGCACACGCACCCAGAGCTCCGACAAGCTAGCTGCTTAAAGTGATGAAGGGGAGCAGAGTTTAACAGGCACATTAATGAGGTCTGAAGTTGACTGGAGGACAGGATCTAAAGAAGTGCCAGAGCCTTTTATTGGTTTGTTGTGGTTTGCAGGAACTGCGCGAGTGTCTGTTATTTGATTTGTGGCTTCATTAATTCTCAGATCTAAGATTGCCTGTACACTTTAATTCAGCCGTCAATGGCCCATCTGTTTAAGAGCATGTGTTAATGATGTCTGGCTCATCAGAAGGTAAGTGAGTCAGTTATGAAAAGTGAGTTATTAAACTGATATGTAACTGACTGATAAAGGATCCTGTGCTAGCTTCTACAGTGACTGAGCGCTTATTTAGGTTCACCTGCCTACACTCACTGTCCATGTTATCAGCTCCACTGACCATATAGGAGCACCTTGTAGTTCTACAGGTACAGACTGTATTCAGTCTGTTTGTCTGTATACTGTATTACCCTGTTCTTCAATGGTCAGGACCCCCACAGGACCACCACAGAGCAGGTATTATGTAGGGCATGAGTCATCCTCAGCACTGCAGTGACACTGACGTGGTGGTGTGTTAGTGTGTGTTGGGCTGGTGTGAGTGGACCAGGCACAGTGTCACTGCTGGACTGAGAATTGACCACCAACCCAAACTATACAGCCTCCTGTGGGCAGCGTCCTGTGGGCAGCGTCCTGTGAGCAGCGTCTTGTGGACAGCCTCCTGTGACCACGGATGAAGGACTAGAGGACGACCAACACTGCACAGTGCAGCAGCAGATGAGCTATCGTCTCTGACTGAACATCTACAACCCCAATTCCGAACAAGTTGGGACGCTGGCTAAAATGGAAATCAGTGTCAATGAAAACAGAATGCAATGATTTGCAAATTTCATAAACCCATAAGCCCGCATTAAAAACAGGCATGAGTCTGTACATGGGCTCAGGAACACTTCCAGAAAGCCCTGTCTGTAAACACAGTTCACCATGCAATCCACACATCCAAGTTAAAACAGTGTCAAGCAAAGAAGAAGCCGTATATGTCAACACGATCCAGAAACGCCGCCGTCTTCTCTGGGCCAAAGCTCATTAAAATGGACCGAAGCACAATGGAAAACTGTTCTGTGGTCAGACGGATCAAACTCTGAAATTCTTCTTGGAAGCCACGTACGCCGTGACCTGTGGACTCAAGAGGAGAGGGACCATCCAGCTTGTTATCAGCACACAGTTCAAAAGCGTGTATGTGCATCTGGGTTCTACAAGGTGGACCAGCAAGGTAGGAGTGTCTAATAGAGTGGACAGTGATGGACACAGTGTTTAAACACTCCAGCAGCACTGCTGTGTTTGATCCACTCACACCAGCACAACACACATTAACACACCACCACCACGTCAGTGTCACTGCAGTGCTGAGAATGATCCACCACCCACATAATACCTGCTTGGTGGTGGTCCTGTGGGGGTCCATTAAAGAAGGTAAAGGTGGTATAGCAAAGTAGAGATACAAATGGCGCTAATAGCTCTACATGTAGCCTCACTCTTTCTTTCTTGTTCCAACAGACAGCATCTTCCACGATGACCAGTATTACAAGTCCGAGACGAGCCTGGTGGAGTTTGGCTTCCGGAACGGGCCAGTGCCCAACGGCAGCATGTGCAGCAGCCCGAGCGTGAGCTCGCTGAACCGTTCCCAAACATTCGTCCACTCCTCCCCCATGTCATCCAACCTGAGCATTCCCGCCAGTGAGCTGATGCGTCCCGACTACATCCCCAACCACCGGCACTCTACCATCATTGCGCCGTCCTACCGGCCCACTCCTGAATACGATGCTGTGATGCGTCAGAAGCGCCGCCTCCTTCCGGCCACACCCTCCTCCGACTGCCATAGTCAATCACTGCGCAGCCTCAATATCAGCAATGCCTATGCTTACCGGCAGCCTGAGGCGCTGGTGTACAGCCAGCCGGAGATGAGGGAACGAGGTATGTACCCTGGACCTTATGGAGGTGGAGGAGCTCCTCAACCTGGATATGGACCACCTACTGGCCCCTCCCCTTCCCATCCTGGAACGGGGGTCATTCAGCCTGCTACAGGTCAGCCAACTACAGCCGGAAACGGCATCTCTCACACGGTCAGTACACCTGAGCTCGCAAATACCAAGCAACAGGCGGTCAATGGAAGAGCTGGTGAACAGTCTTACGCTGCTCACATGTTGAGGAACCACCTGTCCAGGCCGCCACCACCTTATCCAGCCTCCTTCAGGCCAGCCACAAGCACCCCAGACCTGGCCAGCAGCCACCGACAGCGCTGCATGGGCGGATCCAGCCCGGAGCTGGTGACGCGCAAGGTCCAGCTGTCTGTCAAGACCTTTCAGCCAGACAGCTCAGCTGTGGTGGACCTGCAGTCTCTGCAGGAGGTCAGCGAACCACTGACCGCAGCCAAGCGGCGTACTGCCTTGGCCAAACGCCACAGCATGGAAGTGGTTGGAGGCATGCGGGCCATGGAGGCGCTAGTCATGAAGGGGGCTAACGTAGTCCTACCTCGCAGAAACACGCTAAGAGAACAAGCCCCCTCTTCAGCCACGCCCCCGCAGCCTCAGGCCCCTCCTCCTCAGCCCTCGCAGCTGTCCGAGGTGGCCGTGCAGATGTCCAGTCAGAAATCGGAGCACCAGGTCCAGTCGTCATACCAGCATCAGAAGACGCTCTCCAACGTCACCATGCTAATCCACAGCAGTGAGAGCGAGGAGGATGAGGAGGAGGAGGCCCCCGAGCTGGATGTTCAGATTCCAGGGCTGAATGAAGACATCAGTGCTCAGTTGCAAGCGGCGCTGGCCAACATCCCGAACAAGCCTCCACCTGAGTACCCGGGCCTGCGCTCCAGCGGCAGCAACAGCGCCCTCAGACATCACAACCAGGTGCTCACTTGGCAACAGTTTTTAAGCTCATTAAATGAAGATTTTGACCCAAAAATCACATTCATGCAAATTTGCCATCATTTCATATTTAGTCAGTTACAGGTTTGGTCTCTAGTAGGTAATGAATACTTATGAACACCACTTAACGTTGTGTACACTGTTCATCTAAATCATTGCACACCCGTCTCAAAATATATGAAGTTGCTGAGATATGTCAAATTACGTATTGATTTATTATTATTCATACTATAATACTAATTATTATCTAATATTATTAGAATAATTATTATATCCTCTACTACGACTACTACTAATAATAATAATAAGAGGAAGAAGGATAAATGATAATAATAAAGTGCAAAGTTTTTATTTAATTTACATTATTTATTGTATTTATTTATGTATTATATTTATTTATGTTATTAACTGTATTTAAAGTAGCCAGACAAAAAATGGACTAATACTGCTTTAAGCCATTTCTTTATAGATCTTTTATTGCCATATATTTGTACCGATAATACATTTTAACTGTTGGTTCCAATTTTTTTTGCCAATTATTACCGTTGTTTTATGTTTATCTTGATGTTCACAGTATGTGGGCTAAATTAAGAACAGAAACACACTAGCATATTTCTAGTAACCTCCATTAACCACATTCACCAAATAAAAATAATTTTCTCTTTAATAGGCCGAACTGGCAATTTGAAATTTCAAATAAAGAGTCATTTTAAAATAATGTATTTGAATCAAATAAATAAGAGCCAGCTGGCTATTAAGTGATGGGTACGGCATAGTGGCTAACACCTCCACCTCCTATGCTGTAGACTGGGGTTCGATCCCCTACCTGGGTTAGCACCCTACACTGTACCTACCTGTGTAAGGAATGATAAGAGCGTCTGCCGAGTGCCGTAAATGTATTTAGCACAAAGCACTGACATTTTAGCACAGGTGTAGCAGCAGCATTGAAATACAGTGCACTTAAACATAAAGTGCAAAAAAACAATGAAATAATAAATTGATACATTTAAAATGACAATTCAAAATCTAAAAAAATCAGATTTTAACTGTTATCATTCATGCACCCCTAATACCGTTATAGGAAATTCCTATATTCTCTTCTTATAATTTCTATAATACATACAGTTTAAAGTATGCTGTTTTTATGCAAAACAGGACTGAACATAAAACAAGAAACTTTTCATTTTTAAATCATAATAATAATAATAATAATAATCTCAGGCTAATATGTAGTATCTGGTTAAACTTTCACAAAATATCTCCAGCTGTTTCAGTGTGAAATAGAAACAGAAAATAGAAATAACATCTTTTTTTATTTCCTAATTGAAAATGAGCATTTCCTGTAAATTCTACTGCAGTTACATTTTCCTAATTATTATATAGAATGATATAATAATTGAGTTATACTATTTATTATTTAATTGGTATTAGTAAAATATATTATATTAAACATGCCATCATTATTGAAAAGGTCACATTGTTTTTATTATGTTTTATTATGTCACATGTTTTATTATTTATCCCTTGTGTATTAAATTCAGACAGCTAAAGACCAGACCAGTAGACCAGCAGCCCCCGATACAGTTTCTAGAATCATGCTTTAACTACAGCTGAAATGTAAAATCTGTTAGTAATATATGAATACTGTATAACATGCTGTCATTGCTGCCAGTGATAAAGGGCTTAATGAGGTGCCTGTTGATGCAGGACCGTAGCCGTGGTTCTCCAGAAGCAGCTCAGGGGCCGATGAATGCTGAATCCCATGCGGGCGGACTCCGAGCTGGGCAGAACGCAGCCAGCGGCCCCCAGGGCAGTTTGAGCGGAGCCACTCTGGGGCCGTCTATCTCCGAGCCTGACCTGACCAGTGTGAAGGAGAGAGTGAGGAAGGAGCCGGTGAAGGAGAGGCCAGTGTCTGAGATGTTCTCCATCGAGGACAGCATTGTGGAGAGAGAGATCGCGCAGAGGGTGAGGGAGAGAGTGCATGTGTGAGAAGGAGGGGAGTAGAGGACACTGAGGCACAACCTGACACAGTTTATCATTTGATGAAATAGATTTTAGTAACAACAGGTGTGTGGAGTATTAGAGTGTGTGTGTGTGTGTGTATGGAGAATTTGTGTGTAGATTATGTGTGGGGTGTGTGTAAAATCTAGAATGCCTGTTTACTGTGTGTGTGATTATGGTGGGTTTTGGAGTGTAGGGTAACGCTGTGTCTCCTGTGGTATGTGTGTGTGTGTGTGTGTGTGTGTGTGTGTGATTACTGTGGGTTCTGGAGTGTAGGGTAACACTAGATCTCCTGTGGTGTGTGTGTGTGTGTGATTACTGTGGGTTCTGGAGTGTAGGGTAACACTAGGTCTCCTGTGGTGTGTGTGTGTGTCTGTGTGTGTGTGTCTGTGTGTCTATGTGTGTCTGTGTGTGTGTGTGTGTGTGTGTGTGATTACTGTGAGTTCTAGGGTAACACTAGGTCTTCTGTGGTGTGTGTATGTGTGTGTATGTGTGTGTGTGTGATTACTGTGGGTTCTGGAGTGTAGGGTAACACTAGGTCTCCTGTGGTGTGTGTGTGTGTGTGTGTGTGTGTGTCTGTGTGTCTATGTGTGTCTGTGTGTGTGTGTGTGTGTGTGTGTGATTACTGTGAGTTCTAGGGTAACACTAGGTCTCCTGTGGTGTGTGTATGTGTATGTGTGTATGTGTGTGTGATTACTGTGAGTTCTAGGGTAACACTAGGTCTCCTGTGGTGTGTATATGTGTGTGTGTGTGTGTGTGTGTGTGTGATTACTGTGGGTTCTGGAGTGTAGGGTAACACTAGGTCTCCTGTGGTGTGTGTCTGTGTGTGTGTGTGTGTGTGTGTGTGTCTCTGTGTGTGTGTGTGTGTGTGTGTGTGCGTATGTGTGTGTGATTACTGTGGGTTCTGGAGTGTAGGGTAACACTAGGTCTCCTGTGGTGTGTGTATGTGTATGTGTGTATGTGTGTGTGATTACTGTGAGTTCTAGGGTAACACTAGGTCTCCTGTGGTGTGTGTATGTGTGTGTGTGTGTGTGTGTGTGTGTGTGTGTGTGTGATTACTGTGAGTTCTAGGGTAACACTAGGTCTCCTGTGGTGTGTGTATGTGTGTGTGTGTGTGTGTGTGTGTGTGTGTGTGTGTGTGTGTGTGTGATTACTGTGAGTTCTAGGGTAACACTAGGTCTCCTGTGTCAGACTCTAATCTGGATGAAATGCAGGGATTACGTGTGGAGCGTGTTAAAGTCTAACTCATTAAGACTGTAATGTAAATGTGACACTGCAGATATCACAGACTGAAGCCTGCTAACCCAGTCCTGTGTTTATGTAGCCCTACTTATAGTTTGTTCCAACCTAGGTAATATTTTTTCTATACACATATTATATTCATCTTACATTTCGTCCTTAGATTAACAGCTTCCTTCTAATCATTAAGTCGTATGTGTTTTTGTATACCTGAAGACAGCGTTTGAACAGTAGCGTGTGTGCTGCATGTGCTCATGTGGTTGTTTTGAACCTGGATTTCGTGTTTAGACCTGTCTGTGTGTCTGACACTCCCATCATTGGAGCTTCTGTCACTTGACTGTGTCCACACCTTTGCATGGTATCCTCATCATTCATTGCTCTGTGTGTACATGTGGGTGGGTCTGTAGGCGTGTATGGGTGTGCAGCTGTGTGTGTATATATGTCGACACTCACCGGTCACTTTATTAAGTACACCTCCTTGTTTCTGCACTCATTGTCCATTCTATCAGCTCCACTGACCATATAGGAGCACTCTGTAGTTCTGCAGTTACAGACTGTAGTCCGTCTGTTTCTCTGTATACCTGCCTGTGGGATCCAACAGGCAGAGCTTGAGTGAAGGAGCTTGAAAAGGTCTTTAAATGTGATGGTGTGTCTCCACATACCAAGATAAGAATTTTCCAGGCTGATGCGTGTGAACTCATTGGAGATGGTAAAGGCTTTAAACACTGTGTCCACTCACTGTCCACTCTATTAGACACTCCTACCTTGCTGGTCCACCTTGTAGATGTACAGTCAGAGACGATAGCTCATCTGCTGCTGCACAGTGCAGTGTTGGTCAT
>CM067481.1:1963110-1980696 GCA_034552555.1 Semaprochilodus insignis
GTGGCACAGCGATGGACGTCTTCCTTAAACAGCGTACAGTAATATGAACAGGATGATCAGACGTGCCTGCTGTTGTAAAGACAGAGGCCACTGTAATGCCACACCATGTGATTTATTCTGATTCTTGGTAGTTGAGTGGAAATCGCAACAAGTAGAAGTACCAAATCAGCGTCCACCGAAACTGCCTGCCATCGAGACGTGTTACTAAAGGGGAATTCCACCATAATTTCAAAGATGTCAAAATTTCTGCAAAGTCACTCAAAGTGGTTTGAGGTGAAATGCCGAGCTCTGGAGAAACATCAGGATTGTTCACAGTGGTGGTGATAGGAACCAGAAGACTGAGGAGGTTCAGCTCTGTAGAAGCTCTGTCAGTGGAAGTTAGAAGTGGTTTAGGAATATTTTGCCTGATGCTCAAGTCATTGTAGGCTTGGTCATATATCAATCAGGACCGCTATGCCAAAGAACATGTTGAATTTCCATCTGAATTTAGATATGTTTGGCGGTATGGCTAATTTCTGAGAGCATCAGAAAGATCTCCCCAGGCACAGAAGAGAGCAGACATCAATGGCAGCAAACATGGCATTGCATGTGGCTTGCAGGGAAGCGGCAGTAGTAGGCAAGATAAAGCAGCCTGACACAGTTAGCCAGTCATATTTGTAGCTGAGCTTGAGATCAGCTGATGACTCAGTCGTGGACTGGGCATTAGTTAACCAGCCTTCGCTGGTTTGATTCCCTGAACCGACAGGACATGACTCAAGTGCCCTTGAGCAAGGCACCTAACCCCCAACTGCTCCCCAGGCGCCATGGATAGCGCTGCTTACTGCATGGGGCGAGTGTACCCACTGCCTCCTACTGTGGTTGTTCACTAGTGTGTATGTGGGTGTTTCACTGCACGGACGGGTTAAATGCGGTAGACTAATTCCTCTGTGTCCAAAACGCCGCTGGCAAATGGTTCTAAATTCTAATTCACTCAGAAGACTTGTGTAGGCTCGTTGGCCATTTTGGTCATTTCCTATTAAGGTAGGAAGGTAAATCAAATGGCTGTATTTGGTCTATAGACATCGTAACCCTTGGCATTGCATTCCCATCACCACCACTGTAAATCTGAGTTGGCATGAGTCTCTACCATGAACCATTTCACACCAAACCAGTCTGAATGGCTCTCTCTATTAACATCTCAATGGCTTAACTTTGCAGCACTTTTGACACATCATTGGAATTCCCCTACCTTTGTCCTGTCTGGAACGTCCAGACGTAACTGAACAAACGTGGTTGGTCAAACAAAAGTATGTCGGAGCTGTACATAGCCGTTCATGCAAGCATTCGATATTTAATGCTTTTATGTTGTGGTAATTTTAACCTTAATTTATTATTCTAAATCTGTGTGTGTCTCTCTTTCTAGCTCTCTCTTTTGCCGCTCTGTGTTTATTGATAGAAAGAAAATCATGTACACATCATATACACAGAGGCCAAAGTGTAGGATGTATCAGACTTGTCATTCCCTTTACATTTCCAGCTGACTGCATGTTTGTGATGCAGCAGATAACGGATCAGGTTGAGGAACAATGGAGTATTCCCTAAAGAGCATATGTAGCCCAGACCTAAGCTGCTGCACTTGTACTCTTATGAGCTTTGGTTGTTCCTAAGGAGAACATGTTCTCCTCCAATCAACGTTTTTTTGATATTGTGAAACCACAAATGGACCACCAGCTAACAGAAAGCATTTGTCCACTTATTCCATGCTGTGGTCACTTTTGCAGCCCTCTTCAGTAGCTAGGAAAGGGCAGGAAATGGGATGATATAAAAAGGCCAGTTGTTGCCAAATGATGTCCTTAGTTAGTCTGAGTTTCTGAGCATGCATGGAAGTAAGCTTCAGTGTGCACTTAACTCTCAGACCACATCAGCCTAACAGCTCTAGTCCGCCTCACCTGATTCCCCCATTCAGAAGCTGGGCTGCACCTGCAGCTGCTCCCCTCGCTAGAGTGTCCTATGAAGGTTCCTCATTTGTAGGTCTACAAATTCCAGTTGATCATGTCATCAGAAAGGAGTCCGCGCGCCAAACGTGATGGAGGAGTTTCTGTTGATGATAATGAAAGTAAGCTAGCAAGCAAAACATTCCTCTCTGGGTAATGAAATGCTCTCCTGTAAGCTAAAACCTGTTCAGCTCACTGCAAGCAGGTGCGTTCTTGCATTTCACACCCTCTTAAACAGATGCACAACTAAAGAAGCTGCATACCGTATATCTAACTATGCATTTTACCCAGGGCTTGGTCTCAACATGGGCAGGGACACAACTTCTGACCCCACCCCTAACCTAAACCCACCCTTTCCCACCCCTACCCTAACCAACCACACCACACCTCTAACTTAACCCAGTCTCACCTTAAACCACCCAATCCTACCCCTACCCTAAACCACTCTATCCCACCCTTACCTTAAACCACTCTATCCCACCCTAAACCACTCTTTCCCACCCTTACCCTAAACCGCCTTTTCCCACCCTTACCCTAAACCACCCTTTCCCAGCCCTAACCTAAACCACTATATCCCACCCATAACCTAACCCCTACCCTAACCAAACCCCTACCACACCCCTAACTTAACCCACCCCTAAACTAAACCACCCAATCCCATCCCTACCCTAACCCACCCAATCCCATCCCTACCCTACCCTACCTTACCATCTACCCCACTCCTATGCCACCCCAAACTTACCCTTACACCACCCCTACCCTAACGCACCCTTACCCTACCCCTACCCTGATGCACCCCTACCCTAACCCACACCTACCCACCCCTACCCTAATTCTAACCCCACTGTTTCTCCAAAGTGAGGAAAAGTGAGTGGCCCCCTTAATAGTTTGGTAGTCAAACTAGAGAGTTTCCATACTGTATATTTGGCCTGATGTGTCAAAGGAAGTAAGACTACACTATATGTGTACGCTATAGTTCCTATCTCAAGGCTAATTACTGAACTGTGGCTGCAAATATATGGTTTACCCCTCACATGGCAATGATACTGGCACTGTGTGCTAATGCTAATGCTATCCATGTCTCCACTGTGGGCCATGGTTTAAACAGTTTATACGGTTTATCTCTAAACTGCCATTTTGATCTTAGTCTTCTGCTGTAGTAGATGACCAAATCATGCAGTCTGAGATGAGTGGACCATATTCATGCGTGGATAAGGCCAGTTCTGCTGACAGCTTGTCCAGTGCAGTGAAACCGATCTGAGCACTGAACGAAGTGTGTTTCCATTTTCCATTTTCTTCATTTTCTTCAAAATTCCTGTGCGAGGAGGCAACGTAACTCCCCGGAGCAGCATTCCGAATAACTGTACGTTCCTTTCGCAGTGCACTAGTTAAGTGCCCTAATTAGTCAGCCAATGTATTAGTGCCTTACTGACCCTGAGCTCTTAAAAATGAAGGTGCTGAAAGGGTTCTGTAGAGCGAATGCCTTCCTTAAAAGACTGTCAGTGGTGAACAATGAGAACTAGCAATTGAAAGGTTCTTTCAGGAACCAATATTGGTTCTTCTGTGAAGAACCCTTCGGGCACCCTTGTTTTTAAGAGTATACTGACGTTCTGGATGGACCCACTCTGCTCCTACATGGATCTGAAGATTGAACCCTTTGAAATCTCCCAGAACCAAACAGTGGGTTCTCCCATACTTCAGAGTGGAAATAATTCAGATTGTTTTATATGAGGATTTTATGATATGCTAAGAGAAAGTGATGCAGAGTAAGCTGTGTCTGTGTAGTGCTGCATTACATAACAGACCAGCTTCATTTCATATGAATGTTTGTTATAAGATGTTTTGACTTGGTACCTTTTCAATACCATAAATAAAGAAATCTATGCATGCGTTTTATATTTACGTGTATATAAGTATATCCATGGACACTATAAGCTTCTGCTAGCTGTTGTATTCATAATACGTGTGTTTTCATGGCAGTGTTGCAGTGATGACAGTATTTTTGCTATGTGTCTCATTTCAGTCTGTACGTGCAGGTATCTGTCGTTTACTCTCGCATTCCTTCCTTCACATTAAATACCAAATTACATTTCCAACATTCTGCATAATTGTGTACATACATTCTGTATATGCTTTGCAGACGTATTGTCTTTTTGTTCCAGACGACTATGTACTAAACTGTCATACATGCCTATTATGCAATAAAGCATTATTTTCTCAGTATTGTGCTATTTTTGGTTTATATATGTTGTACATTGTACATTATATATATATATATATATACACACACACAATGTATCTACACTCTTAATCCACTTTATCAGTTCCACTGACCATATAGGACCACTCTGTAGTTCTACAGTTCCAGACTGTAGTCCATCTGTTTCTCTGTATACTGTATTACCCTGTTCTTCAGTGGTCAGGACCCCCACAGGACCACCACAGAGCAGGTATTATGTGGGTGGTGGATCATTCTCAGCACTGCAGTGACACAGACGTGGTGTGAGTGGATTCCGGAAACACTTGGGCTTCAGTTTCTCTGAGCAAGGCTACATTATAAATGTTTATCGTTGTCTAGCTCCTGGTACTGAGTGTGTTTTCTTAACTCCTTAGGCCTAAAATGTAGAGAAAGCGTCTAGTGGTCCTCAAAAACTTGGCTGTTGTGGTCTGGACAATGATGTTCTGAAGAGTTCTCTGTTGTCCAGGAGGTCTGCGAGACATTCAGTGCTTCAGGTAGCTTCTGGAACTGTGAGAACTCTCCAGAAGTTCCTAGAACTTTGGGTAATGTTTCTAGAACTGTCTGGGACTGTCCAGTAGTGTACATACAGGTGTGTTACGCCTCCCTCTGGCTCTGCACAGGCTCTAACGCTTGAGAACTCCATTTCCCAGAATACCTCTGGCGATCATGTGACCTCCTGCACACAGCTAGCAGCCTATCCCAGATCGGCCTCACTGATTGATTTCACCTGTATTGTTACTGATATAAGCTGAGTCTTTTTCTACTGTGTTTTTTGCTTCTTGACTTTTGGCTTGGTTTTTTGACTTTGTCTCTGGATTGGCCTTTACAGTTTTGCTTGCCTGGTTGCTGGTGTTTTTGATGACGTCTCTGGATTGTGTTTTTTCAATAAACCTTTTAAACCTCATCTGCTCATATCCTAACTCGGCCTGAACCTTACAGTGTGTTTCAGTTGATGCTCTAGCTGTGTGAGTGGATATTGGATACAGAGCTACAGGTAATTTAGAGGCATCAAGAGGCTGCAGCATCCAGCAGAAGCCTTCTGCTACGTCTGTGGCCAATTTACCAAGACCAGAGTGAGGAAGTACTGTGTGAAAGCATCTGCTAAGATGGGCGAGGCCTACAAAGCATACTTCAGCCTGCCTGTCGGGGAGCAAGACAAACCACAGGCACCTCATTTCACGTGCAAGCACTACATGAAAGCTCTTGAAGGTGAGGTGGACGATTGCTGCTCGTATAGATGGCAGAATTTTACTTAGTAAAGTTTTCATAGATTCATTGAAGTTTAAAAGCTGTTATTAAGAAATCAATTTTTCCTGCACTGTGTTCATATCTCAGCCATGGCTGAGTAGCGTGTGGAATACAGTGTGTCTTTCGTTTCATTGTCCTGCTCACAGAATCACAGTCTGTGTTGCATATAGCTGGTACAGTTTATTTTTTACACATAAGCAATAAGGAATATAACACAGAAGTCAGTTATGAGCATAAAGCTCTTCTTCTGATATGAAACTCTAAACGGCCTCGCTCCTCAGTGAACATCTTGTACTATGAACCACATGAGAATTAGAATTAAGTCAATCGTTCCCTGAGTAGAGTTTTAGGGCCATTTGTGATTTTTGCACACAGAGATTTGACTGCAGGTTTCAGGTGTTGAGTAAGGAGAGCGTGAGTGGATGCTGGTACTGGGAGGTTGAGTGGAGCGGTAGTTGGGAATGTGATGTGTCAGTCTCATATAAAGGGATCAACCGGAAAGGACGGGGTTGGTTCGGAGTCTGCAGTGTTCTCCCTATCTCTCTTTCTATCACAAGAACATTCAGACTGAGATCTCATTCTCCTCCAGAATAGGAGTGTATGTGGATCACAGTGCAGGAACTCTGTCCTTCTACAGCGTCTCTGACACAATGACCCTCCTACACACAGTGCACACCACATTCACTCAGCCGCTCTATGCTGGGTTCTGGATTAACAGTGGGCTTTTGGGGTTTGTTTATTGGTGAGACTGTGTGATCCAAAATGATATAAGACTCAGGAAATCATTTACAGAGTCGTGTATATATATGACTGCAGGTCAGTATGGCTGTGCTTTAGAGTTTGGGCATCTGTCCTGAGTACATGCAGTTTGGTGGCTGTAGGTTAAAGGGAATGGTAGGGTTTTGGCGGGCCTAAGAATGAATGGGGAAACTATGGGAGGAAAGAGGGATGGGGGCTCAGTGCAGTCAGTGAATGATTTCAGAGCACGGCTGAAGAACAGAAAGTAAGTCTCTGACTTACAGAACTTTGGGGCATTCCGCCTCACCTTAACTCTGTATGTAACTTGTTGGGGGTTTCCAGTTCTGAAGAATTCTGTTAATAGATGGAGGCAGAGAGAACCGCCTTGACACAGCATGACACAAAAGATGGTGCTCATCAACTCTGAGAGTAGCTACAGAGTAGCACTAAAAACGATACCAGAGAGGAAGTATCTGCACTCTGCACATTTTGCTTGTGCTCGTCTGTATCAGCCTGCCGCACCCTTTCCTTTGCTGCTAATGTCGATATCACATCTGCATAATGTACGAAAGGCATGAAATTCGTCCTTCCTGCTCTTTGAAATGAAAGGAAGCTGTGAAACCACCATTTAGAGCCGAAAGCCGTTTTTCTTTCTAGCATTTTCACAGCATGGATGAGTCAGACGAGAGCTTACTAGTTGGCTAACATTCAGAGGGCTGACCTGGAGTTAGCCAGTAGGTGAGCCACAGTGTTACATGATGCTGTTAAGCCAATGAAATGCAAGGCAACTGTCCGGGTATCCTGCCAGACGGAGGACTGGGAGTTAAAATGGGACTGTCTGGCCTAAAACCAGACGTGTCACCCTAGCAAATTTGGAATGGTGTCGAGATCTCGAAAACTGTGGGACTAGATAGCAGACAAAAATATGTACCAAGAACAAAAGGGAGAAGAAGAGTGTACTGTCAGATAATGAGTGTTGTGTGTTAGCCAATCGCTAATTAAAGGTGGAAGAAAAACGAGAAACAGAAGAGGACCGAACCTTTCACTACAACTCTGTTACATTTACAGCCATTTAAAAGTCATTCTGAGTACTTTATCAGGGTATAATATGTGTCAGTGGAGCGTTTTCACTCTCAACACATGTGACCTGGAGCAGCACTGTCTTTAATTATAATAGAATTAACAGCTACAACTTCATAAGTGAACTTTCTGCTCCACTGTAGAGACTAGTGTTAGTAGGAGACACAGTAATAACCTATAAGAGTTAGATCTGTAAGTATTCAGCTTCTATTCAAAAATATACATTGAGTTCTGACCAATCAAATCCTTCCATATGTAACCACTCCCACCTGTTGCTCCTTTATTTCAGAGGAAATGAAAGTGGTCTCTCTCTGAATGAATTGCGCTCTCTCTCTCTCTCTCCCTCTCTCTGCCTCCCTCTCTGTCTGTAAGTGCAGGAAAATGGCAGAGTCCAGTATTTCAGTAGATCAGGACCGGTTCAGCTGTCCAGTCTGTCTGGATCTGCTGAAGGATCCAGTGACTATTCCCTGTGGACACAGTTTCTGTATTGTGTGCATTAATGGCTGCTGGGATCAGGAGGATCAGAATGGGGTCTACAGATGCCCCCAGTGCAGAGAGACCTTCACTCCAAGGCCTGTTCTACGAAGAAACAACATGCTGGCTGAAGTGGTGGAAGACCTAAAGAAGGAACTCCAAGCTGCTCCTCCTCCTGCTCCCTGTTATGCTGGACCTGGAGAAGTGGAGTGTGATTCCTGCACTGGGAGAAAACGTAAAGCAAGCAAGTCTTGTTTGGTGTGTCTGACTTCTTATTGTACAGTCCATCTTGAACCTCACTATCAGTCTCCTGCCTTTAAGAAGCACAAGCTGGTCGAAGCCTCCAAACAGCTACAGGAGAAGATCTGCTCTCAGCATGATGAAGTGATGAAGATCTACTGTCGTACTGACCAAAGCAGCATCTGTTATTTGTGTATGATGGAGGAACATAAAGGTCATGATACAGTTGCAGCTGCAGCAGAGCGATCAGAGAAACAGGTGAGAGCAGTTAATTAACGCACTGTATGGTCCTAATCTAGAACCTGTTCCATTTGTGTAATGGTTCTTTATGGTTTTCCATTAACAGTCGTATATGATATATGATGTATGTTTGATGCATTTTTGCATGTTTTGTGTTTCTTAAACACAGTTAGTCTCATAATGTAATTTGGTCAGTTCTAAATTGTAGTGTTAATGACTGGTGTAAGTGCAGGAGTGTGTGGTAGCCTAGTGATAGAAGAGATGTGTCAGCAACCGGACTGCTTGGGGATTTCTGGTTGCGCCCCTGGGGAAGTCCCTCAACCTCCTTATTGCCCCAAATGCTGCTGCTCTGCTGGTGATACTGTGCTGCTCACCAACAAGCCATAACTGCTGTGGTGAGATCCCAGCTCACGATGTCATTGATAAACTGGATTGTGCTGTTATGAGAAATAGCTTGATCAGTGTTTTAGCTGTGTAGTGTTGAATTACTCAAGACCAGTCATGGTCTCCTGTCCGGTCTCGAGACAAGCTTGCGGCCTCATTCAAACTAGTGGCCTCATTCTTTAGCTCATTTGGACTCGGTTTTGTCTTGGTCTTGGGGTAAGGTGGAAGTTTTTGCCCAGCCGAACGCGATGGCTCCATCTGAGTTATTATTGAATATTAATAAAACCAGAACAAAAAGACTAAAACAGTTAACAGCCCTTTCTCTGTGTACAGAACTCCAGGCTGCTCCTCACGTTGCCTCACTGATATGCTATTACGGCAGCAGCGGGAGCTGGAAGCCAGACGAACTGAAAGTTTCAATCTCTGTTTAAAACAGTAATGAACAAAGACGACTCTCTTTATTCAATCACTGGCTGTACTCAAACAGAAACATTGAAGGTGGCTTCTTATTCAGGCGCCTCTTTTAAGGTGGACTGGGAAAATCCAAACAAGTAGCTGACAAATAAGAAGCTGAGTTCAGCTTTGGACTGCACAACAAGATGGCACAGCCAGTTGATTTGAACATTTGAACAGGACTTCACAGCAGAAATGTCCTGCGAGAAACAGAAAGTGAAACTGCCGAGGTGATGGTCAGAACACGATTAATTCAAGCATGTGTAACTACCATGATTTTTCAGCTCTGTGATTTTTCAGCCGTTTTCTCTATTTGTAAGTTTATCCCTGTTATTTGTGTGTTGGGTAAAGTTCAGTTTACAGTTTTACACTCACCGTCAAAAGAAGGGCTGCACCCAGAAGGAGGTGTGGGATTGCAGTGCTGTTGGGAAGGAAGATAAAGGTTACCAGGATCAGTAAATGATGATCAATTTAGACTGATATGATCAATATTTATTGAGCTGCACATACAGAAGTAGTGTCTCTCAGTATGGCCCTGGGCTGCCATGTTTGCTAACCCAACATGCCAGACGTCTCAGCATGGAGTTGTAGAGGTGTCATCTTGCATCTCAAAAGCGGGACTCATCACTGAAGTTGCCCCGCTGCCATTCTGAGTCACTTCATAACAGTCTGGCACGACTCCATTGCAGTCTTTGGTGATGTTGATGTTGTCGTAACGGTTTAAATCTTGTGTAGTCCTGCGTCATGCAGTCATCTGCCAACGGTGCTGGCACTAACAGGATGACTCAGGACGACCTTATGTAGTCAAACAGGTACAGCGATAAGGCCCATCCTTACATCACATGTGCAGCCGAGCATGAAACTTGAATCATTAGCGTGTCTCATGATGTCAAACCCACCCACCAAGTTTCATTCTTGTTGGTTGATTCCTTCTGGGTGCAGCTATTTGTGCAGATATTCTTTTGATGATGAGTGTATATTTAATAATTCAGTAGCATGGTGTACATTTTAATATAGGATCAACTAAAACAAATTCTTTCTCCTCAGAATCAGTTAAAGGAGGTGCAGAAGACATTCCAGCAGAGACTCCAGGAAAAGGAGAAGAAGCTGCAGGAGGTGAAACAGGCTGTGAACACTCTTAAGGTGAGTAGTGAGCAGAGATCTGCTGGAGCAGCTATTTCACAGCTCAGTCAGACTCTCCTCCAGTCAGACAGTGAGGAGACCAGTGCTGGACACAATGTGGACAGTGAGTCATCTAGAGTCTCAGTGAGAGAGTGAATGATAGCTGATGTTTAAATGGAGCTCCATCTGGTCTGTATGTTGTAACAGAGCTCTGCACAGGCAGCAGTGGAGGACAGTGAGAGGATCTGTGCTGGACTGATTCGCTACATTAAGAAAAAGCGCTCTGAGGTAACAGAGCTGATCAGAACTCGGGAGAAGACTGAACTGAGTCGAGCTGAAGAACTCCTGAAGCAGATGGAGCAGGAGATTGCTGATCTAAAGAGGAGAGACACTGAGCTGGAGCAGCTGGAGCACATAGAGGATCACATCCAGTTCCTCCAGGTAACAGTCACTGTCTGATCTACAGATAGACTCCTTTGTAAAGTTCATTAAAGGGGAAGTTAACTTGACTGATATTAAAGATATGTGACTTAGGCATCTTCGGTTTCACAGAGAGGGATCTAACATTGACTGTACACTAGCATAGCCACAGCTCTGTGTAATATTTCCATAGGCTGTCTTCATGTCCATGTGTGCGCATTTCTGAGAGCAGGTTTTTATCAGCCTGATGGAAAATAAACATCAGCGTTTCACGCGTTTCATGACATGACTTTTGGAGCAAGATTTAGTCACATGGTTAAACATGTTTGTGAAGTTCATGACATCATTTCTTTAACATGTATTTAAAGCATTTTGTATGTTATACATTAGATATACTCATATACAGTTGTTTATAGTTTGTAGTTCGAGATAGCTATACAATAGACGATTAAACCCACCAGAATCTCTGAGCCCTATTCACACTTTACCACACATGGTGCGAGAAGCATAAACATGTCATAAACCCCATGTAGAAAGCTACACAAAGCAACAGCCTATGCTACAACAACACAAATCTCCAATTCATACCAAAAGACTCACTCTGCTCTTTAGGGTTCCCACCTACAGCGATATGAACAACCTCTTGAGAGAACGGTTACCTCTAACTTACTAATATGCCACACAGGCACTGCCAATGTTGGTCGGTGAAACACTGATAGCATAAATTGGTATGGCTGGATGTGTCTTATAGGCTACAAACCATCCACAGTAAAAATAAGGTGTAGATGTGACAAAGTGAATTATGATGTATGTTATGTACAATATATATAATAAGTGTGATATTAGAAGCACTATAGCCAATAGAATATTGGAAAGTGAGCTAGCGCACATCATCATTCATTGATGGTGTAAGTTCCACTAAAGAGACTCTGGTTTATGTGGAACAGGGTGGAAAAGAGTAGCGGATGGAAAATGCAACATATTTGTGATTGGTGAGGAAAAAGACTTAAGTCTTTACTCCAGTACCAGTTCTGATTAATAAAGTTATGTAAACTACATAAGCAGCTGATTTAGCACTCTGTGGCCACCAGGGATACTGTTCGTTTCTGAAATAAAAGGGTGTCCTGAGACTTTTGACTCACCTTGTATTATGTTGTCTCCGGGGGTGGAGCATCTCACTCTTTGCTCTTTAATGACTAATGATTTAATGCAATAACGGAGCTAAAGTGATGCAGAGTTCAGCATCATTCATGATCCCTGCATGTTTAACTGCCCATGTGTTTGACTGACCGCTGTCGGCCCTGGCTTTGTTTCCTTGTCCCTCCATTTACTGCTCAGCAACTGTTTCTATCTGCCATTCTCTCAGTCAAGTCTTCAGCTCAGCCAGCACGCCAGATTAAAATAAACCGTTCCTGTATCAGATAGTCCACACATTACACAAGAAATATATCATCTCATTTATATTAATTCTTGTGGTTACATCATCCCAAATAGCTAGAACCAGCCTGCTTTACTCTAGTACATTGTTCTCTCTCTCCATTGTGTGTTTCTCTCTCTGTAGAGTTTCCAGTCTCTCTGTGTCTCTTCTGGATCTGAGAACTCACCCAGCATCACTGTCCATCAACCTCCCTCATTTGATGGAGTGAGGAAATCTCTCTCTGATCTGAAAAAGAGACTAGAGGAATTCTGCAAGCAGGAATTCAGTAAAATCCCTCCACATGGTAAGAGGATCTTCCTGCTGTGGAACAGAATGATGAAGATCTTTACTTGTTCAGACAGAGTAAAAGTCAGACATAAGATTTCATCACTTCCACACAAATGATCTGATACTCCGTCATTCAGTCATAAACTAATAAAAACAATCATAAAGCAATAAATGAATTTCATTCAGTAACTCCCATATGAGACTCAGTTACTGCAGAACAGTTTTAATACGTCCTTTAAATTAATTAGTAACTAAAATATATGATTCTGAAACTTCTGAAAGTTATTAAATTACATGAAAGATACATATAGAATTTAAATGTATACTCATCATTAAAAGAATAGCTGCATCCAGAAGGAGGTGTGGGATTGCAGTGCTATTTGGAAGGAAGATAAAGGTTACCAGGAACAATCAATGATGAAGTATTTGGCGAAGTTGATGTAGTGTTAAGGACAGACATCGTAATGGTCTGTGTGCATGTAGTCCTGCATCATGCAGCCGTCTGCCAATGGTGCTGCACTAACAGGATGACTCACGGAGGACATCACTGCCCACTCAATGTTAGCAACCATGGCTGGGTCAGTCAAGTACAGTGATGAGGCCCGTCCTTGCTTATGTCACATGCACGACCGAGTGTGAAACTTGAATCATTAGCATGTCCCACGATGTCAAACCTACCCACCAAGTTTCGTTCCTGTTGGTTGATTCCTTCTGGGTGCAGCTATTTGTGCAACTATTCTTTGATGACGAGTATATTTAAAATACATAACATAAAGAGTGAGATGAAGAAACAGAACATTTTCTGGTAAAAGTGATGCCTGTTCCTCAGTGATAGAAAATTATAATTATTACTTTATTAATAAACACACTTCATTTTCTTTCTCTACAGTTCCAGCAGTTCCGATGATTTTACCCCCCCAACCAAAAACCAGAAAGGAGTTCCTACAGTGTATGTACCACACACTACAGTACACACACACACACAGACACACACACACACACTCTACAGTACACACACACACACACACACACTATAGTACACACACACACACACACTACAGTACACACACAAACACACTACCGTACACACACACACACACAACAGTAAACACACACACACATACTACCGTAGACACACACACACATAACAGTAAACACACACACACACATACTACCGTAGACACACACACACACACACACACACACACACACACACAACCATACACACACACACACACACACACACACACTACAGTACACACACAAACACACTACTGTACACACACACACACACACAACAGTAAACACACACACACACATACTACCGTAGACACACACACACACACACACTACCACACACACACACACACACACACACACACTACCATACACACACACACACACACACACACACACACACACACACACTACCATAGACACACTCACTACAGTACACACACACACAGACAGTTTGAATGTTATATTTTTATTGATGATCATTAAGTTCCTTCTCCTCTGTGTTAGATTACTGTCGGCTGACTCTGGATCCCAACACAGCAAATCATTTCCTCAGACTGACTGAGAAGAACAGAGTGGTGAGGTTTAGTGGGAGAAACCGGCGTTACACTGACCGTCCAGAACGATTTGACCACTGGCCTCAGGTGTTGAGTAAGGAGAGTGTGAGCGGACGCTGTTACTGGGAGGTTGAGTGGAGCAGTAAGAGATGGGGGCTGTACATATCAGTCTCATATAAAGGGATCAGCAGGAAAGGACCGGGTGATGAGTGTGGGTTTGGACACAACAGTCAGTCCTGGAGTCTGCAGTGTTCTCCTCCTCTCTCCTTCTGGCACAACAACATTCAGACTGAGATCTCAGCCTCATCCTCCTCCAGAATAGGAGTGTATGTGGATCACAGTGCAGGAACTCTGTCCTTCTACAGCGTCTCTGACACAATGACCCTCCTACACACAGTCCACACCACATTCACTCAGCCGCTCTACGCTGGGTTCTGGGTTTTTGGTTGGATTAGTATTAATGGCGGAAGAGTGAGGTTGTGTGATCCAGAATAATGTGTATGTTGTGCATTGTGGGGACCTCATTCAAAACTTTAAGAAATCATTTATATTGTAAATTTTCAGACCCCAGAGCTCAGGGTTAACGCTCACCCCACTAATAATATGGGGGTCGAGGCAAGTTGCAAGTGCTGAGTGGCTTCATTTGCATTACCACCTTCATTTTGCTCCATGTGCATTACAGTGCAGTCTATGACACCACCATCCCTGGAAGTTGGTCAGTGTATGAATATCGCTCTGTATTGAGATTTTCACTTGATGCTTTTACATTGTAGTTCAAAGCTTCTGAGTTAAAACTGCTGTTGGAGGTAAGAGTTCCAGTTCTACCGCAGTCCTACTTACATTACAGCATCAAACCTCATTCACCAGATATTTCCTTAATCATAGAAACAGTTTCTGTTCATAAATCTTTTACCTTAAGGTGTCCAAACATAACAGACCAAACTGACTGAATCCAGCGAACAGCTATATCACCAACATTGTTTCCTGAATTAATTTTCCAGATGCCATTTGTTTGACTGTTTGAGGAAGTACAGAGACTGCAGTTTTCCCGCAATCAGCTTTTTTGTTATTGTAAACATAATGCAAAGCAAATGAAAATCATTAATCAACTTAATCCACGCTGTGATCACTTGTAGCATACTGTAGTAGCTAAGGGAAGACAGGAAATGGAATGACTGATAAAAGCTCTTTAGGCATCTTCATCTTTAAGAGTCCTCCAAAGTTCAGCTTTCACCTACTCTGCTCCTATATTGAGTTCACTTCACAATAGATCAGATCTGAAGACTGAACCATTCAAAGTCTCCCAGAACCAAAGCGTGGGTTCTCCCATACTTCAGAGTGGATATAATTCAGAATGTTTTATATGAGGACTTTATGATATGCTAAGAGTAAGTGATGCAGAGTAAGCCGTGTCTGTGTAGTGCTGCATTACATAACAGACCAGCTTCATTTCATATGAATGTTTGCATGAAATTTTGACTTGTTACCTTTTAAATATCATAAATAAAGAAATCTATGCATGTGTTTATATTTATATCTACATAAGTATATTCATGAACAATTTAACCTCCTCATTCCAAATGTCCAGTATTCTGGACGGTTATTTTCCCTCAGTATTGCAACGCTACAGAAGCAGATATGTCATCACGTCCACGTTCATCTGTCTCTACAGAGCTCACTCTTTGTATTGGTTTATCGTTTATTAGAATCTTTTCTTCTTTTGTTGTAAAAAAACAAACATTGCAGGGGGGGCCTCCAAGGTCACAGTTTTTGATCCTGTATTTATTTTCGTTATTTTGTCTTGATCTGAATTTGGAGACGAAGATTAAGTGATTTCACCGGATTTCACTATCCAGTATACCGGACATTGGAATTAGGTCAGTGAAATTTTGAAAAATTAAAATATTTGTCATCTGTCACAGACAAAGAACTCGGAGCGACGCGTGCAGAGCTAAAACTCAAGTAAGCTTTATTAAACAATCGGGCTGTTGAACACAGCAGCAAAACACGAACAAACATGAAAGGAGAAGGAGAGATCAAATTCAGGATACAGGCTAAGATCAGAACCAGGGCAGACAGTCAGCGAGGCAACCGGAGTACAGGGGAGAGACAGAGAGAATAGTCAGAGGACGAGCGGAGATCCAACGAGAGAATGAAAGCCAAAGGGGACAAGAAAGGTGGTCAAAGCCCAAGTAAACAAACAGCAGAAAGAACGCTCAGAACTGCAAAGGGGGATTTGGCAAAACTTGGCAATGAGGGAGAGTTTGAGTGAGGCTTATATGCAGACTGATAATGGGAAACAGGTGGACTAATACTCAGGAGACCTAGAGCGGGAATGATAGGGCAACTGGGGACATGTGGGTATGATATCATCGGGTGATGCCCTCTGGGAAGTTGAGTCCGCAGGAGCGGCGGAGCCGGGAAAACCCGGAAGCGTGACATCATCTTTGACAAACCCAAACATAAATTTCTGAAACACAGAACAATTATTTCTGTTTACGACACTAGGGATTTTTCTTCAACTATTTGTTCATCTTAGAGTTAGTAGATCTGATATTAGATTTAGTAATATTAATCTGTCACGTCCTGTCTTCTCTTTATCCCTGTTTGTCTCTGTTTTCTTTCTTTTTCTGTTTCTTTCTTTTTCTCTAGTCACTTCCATGTGCCTTTTGTTGTCCTGTTCCATGTGCTTCTGTTTGTTTTGGTTGTTGCTCCTCCTGTCTCCGGCCTCTTGTCAGGCCCCTCACCTGTCCTTAGTTTGTAGCTCTGCTCCTTCCCAGGTGTTCCATGTTTGTCCTTGTTCATTTATACTCCCTGTTGTTCCCTTTGTTCTGGCTTGGTGTTTTGTCTCCATGTCTGTTGTTTTTGTAACCCTGTTTCCAGTCATTTCTCAGTTTCCTAGTGTATTTGGTTTTTGTTTCATCTTATTTGTTCTTCATTAAAGACTTGGATTTGCATCCTGCCTCCTCGTCTTGTCCCACGTGACATAATCAGTGTTTATGGTTTGTGTTAAAAAGCTGTTCATTGTTGTTCTGTTCTTGTTGTTGTTATTTTTATTATTATTTTTAGTATTATTCTTATTAGCAGCAGTAGTAGTAATAATAGTAATGATAGTGCCAGCAGTAGTAGTAATGATAGTAGTTATAGTATTATAATTATTGGGAAAATTACAGCATTCAGTGTTTTAGAAGTCATTTGTGCAGAAATCCAGGATAATTTAGAAGTTCAGAAACTTTTTTCTGCAACTGCTCATACGGTAAACAAAGGAAAGGTTCCATGCTTAATTTGTGTCTTGTCATGCTGGTGATGTTTCAATTTAAAGATGTTTCAATTTAAAAATTTCAAACTCTCCCAAATATCATGCATGTCCAAATGACTACTATACTGGTCACTGACCCTTTTATATTTCCAAGGATGTTGATGTTTAATGTCTAGTCTGCTAGTTTTTTATCATATGGTCATATCAGACCACAAACTCCCGTTTTCCCAACTTCTTTAAACTGTAGTGTCTGTCCCTAACCTTGAAAAAATGTCTTCTGAGCTTTGATAACATCACCGTGCACCAGCGGACGAAAAAAAAAAAAAAAAGTTTCACCTTCCTCGTACACCGCCCCCTCTCCAGCAGTGGAGGGGTTATGATTTGTGATTCAGGTTGACTTTCCCAAAATCTTATTAAGACACGCTTCGTGTACATTT
>CM067481.1:1981196-1997895 GCA_034552555.1 Semaprochilodus insignis
TGAGGCTTTACGTTTTTAGAACATTAGAGTTGAACACTGTGCTCAGTTGACTCATTTATAAACTGCTGATTATGTGGTGGCTGGATTGGTGAAAAGCAGGATCTTCTTTCTCTCGGTCCATCTCTCAGTGACAGTCCGAACCACCCTTAGTACATTCCTCATCTTCCAGCTTACATAGTGTCAATTAGCCCTGTGTTTGGCTCTCAGCCTTCTGGACAGATAGAGGCTGAAATAACTCACACGCTGCAGATACCTGCTGTATACGCAAGCCTTCCGGCCACAGGGCGTCCTGAACACGGCTGCCCAACATTTTGTCCTTGCTGCAGCTGATACTGTCCTTTTGGAAGCTATTCAAAGCTTTGTAACTCTTAGAGGTGACCGTTATACCCAGCAGTAACAGAAGCATGCGGCCGTTTTATATGACTTCTATTTGACTTCTTATATGATTTCCAAAGCAGAGAAAATATTGCTATTAGTGATGTAATACATTTTAATGAAAAATACTGGCTCTTATTGCAGAGATGGTACTGACCAGTGTGGCAATGATCCGGGCCACCAGCCTGACCGTCTCTGATGGACACCAGTTCTCCCCAAATGCGCACATTGCTGAGCATTCCAGCTTGTGCATGGCCCAATCTCCTTTCTGAGAAACACAAACACATTAATGTGAGCATGACGGCACAATTCAGTTAGCATATTAGCATTAGAAACAATAGTTGGGTCCATGGTCCCAGGCTGACACTGTTGGTGATCATTTGATGGAAACACTGAGTATTGTTCTTGGGAATGGGAATCACTAACAGTCGGAGTGTAACTACATGGGTGGGTTGGTGAGTGACAGGCACAGGGTGGGTATTTCCCATCCATAGAACCACAGAGTAGTTGGAGAGGCATATTAGCTTTTTCCAAACCACCCGGAACACCAGTGTTTAAGGAGTATAACAGCAGTAAGCTACTTGTTCACGTGTAGTCAACAGGCCATCACTACTGCAAGTCAGTTTTCCATGTAGGCAGATTAGGTTTTAAACCAGTGGCTCCTAACTCTGGTCCTTGAGGGACCCCCAGCCCTGCTAGGGGACTTGTTGGATCAGGTGTGCAGGCCAGGGACCAGGAACACAATTGGGAGCCACTGTTTTAGACAACATATCCACTGCATCGTTTAGCTCTCTTTTCAGGTCTACTTAGCAGGAGATCTCTAATGTGATCTCTTTCCCTCCTCTGTAACCATAATAACCACCATGTGCTGACAGCATATGCTCTTCATGTGCTTCACGGTACGTGTCCTCTGTACATGAAGTCATCATCAGTCATAAATCATAAACTTGCATTTGAATTTGATTATGACTTTAATAATGCACATATAATATCATATAATATCAAAAAAAGAAAATACTACAATGTAATTTTTGAATCTGCATTGATTTTTTGGATTTGTATTAGAATTTTTTTAATTTGCATTTGAAGTTTGGAATTTGTGTTTGAATTTTTCAGTTTGCTTATGAGTTTGAACGATGACTTTAATAATGCACACTACCATAGAAAATGCAAATACTAAATCTGCAACTGAACTTTTGAATCTGCATGTGATTTGATCTGCAATTTTCAAATTTGCACCTGACTTTTTTCATTTGCATTTGAAGTCTGGAATTTGCTGCCATACTGGGCCGTCGGTAGCAGATTTTTGAAAGAGTCTATACCTAAAACAGATTAAGGACAGCCTCTTTAACCAAACTCAAATAAGCCCAAACTAAAATATGTCCATCTCACCTGACATTCCACATTGCAGTAGAATGCTTTCTTGCATTTTCCACATTTAGCAAGTCCCGTTTTCCTACGGAAAAAGAGAGACAGTTTTTATAAACACACACAGAGAATGATAATAACAACCCAAAGATTATCCCGCCAAGAGCATATGGCCTGCACACACACAATTCACCATGGGTGCCAATAAACAAACACACATACACACACACACACACACACACACACACACACACACACACGTCCACACATTGGTGCCACATTACAGCACATGGTATTGTGTGTCCGCATGGAAGCCAGAAGCACACACTGTATTGCGCAGAAGGATGAAAATACCCACTGACACACTTAGAGAGCTTAAACAAACCTCATAAAACATGAACCATTAGACACAGTTGAAACCAAACCTCATCAGCCATATAGCACAGTAGCGTTGCTCCTATAGTAGATTACAGTTTGGTGTAAATCTGACTATATTGGGACAAATGTTGGCATTAAAAGAGATGCAATAACAAGATCTCCCACAGTGCTGACCCAGTATCAGCTCCCTAAACCATCAAACGATACAACTCTGGCTACCATGACTGGAACAAATTCACCCACGGTCCGAATTTCATGCATGTGTGTTTTTATTGCCTTACTTGATTACAACACAGCAGCACAGCCATTGCTAATGAACTCTATTTCATCACCACGAATGGGCCAAGACTGTCAGACATTCAGATGTATTTATAGATGTGACCTTTGGGGGACCATCTGTTCTTGCAGAGAGAGGAGATCAAGGTCAACCCAAAAATCAACCAGGACAGGGCCAGGGCACAGGTAAGGGAGTGGAGAGCAGATGGAAGGGACAATAGCCAGATCCAGGGGCAACATTCTACAGTAAGCACCAAGAAAACCCCCAATAACTACGTTTCCATTTTTCCAATTGCAAGCGATAAAATGAAAACGCGTTTCATGCTCAGACAGCTGGTTTCCATCAAACTGACTATGAGCTATAAAAGTACCTTTTGCAATAATGCAACCTCCTGCAAAAGAGCTACTCTAATTTCATGCATGTTGTACTTTTGTTTTCCTGACTTGTTGCATCTTCTGGGATAGCAGTCCTTAGGCTGGATAGAGCAACAGAGTTTTGGGGATCTGGGGATTCCTTTGGACCGGTTTAGGAGCCACTGCAGTGGAAGGTAACCATGCACTTTCATTCAAAACTTTGCATTTCCTGATTGCTGATGTGTTTCAGTTCACTCCAGATGCAGCCACTGAATGTTTGATATGATTGTATTCTATGGGGGGGGGACCACACTTTCCTCACGCCACCTCCAGACATTGATCCCACAGTCACTCCTATTTATCTCAGCCCGTGGCTGCTCAAGTACCAGTGCCTAGTATGGTGCCCAGTGTTCTGCACAGTTGGTCAGCTTCAGTCCCTGGTTTGGATCTAGCTCCAGTCTCATTCCATCAAGAACCTCATTAGCTATGTTTCCATTTGCCAGTTACAAGCAATAAAACAAAAATGCGTTTCATGCTCAGACAGCTGGTGTCCATCAAACTGACTTTGAGCTATAAAAGTACCTTATGCAATAATGCGATTTCCTGCAAAAGAACTGTTGCACAATTTTGGTCAATCAATAAAATTGTTTGTGCTTGACATGTTTAACTAATTTCATGCATGTTGTACTTGTGCACCTTTGGTTTCCTGACTTGTTGCATTAGCTAGGATAGCAGTCCTTGGGCTGAATAGAGCAACAGAGTTGTCTATTTGGGGATCCCTATTGGCCAGTTTGGAAGGTCCATGCACTTTGGAAGCCACTGCTTTGGAAGGTCACCATGTTTAACTCAAAACCTTGTATTTTCTTCAAACAAGATCGCTGATGCATTTCAGTCCACTCCAGATCCAGCCACTGAATATCAAATTTGTCTGTTTTCGTTGGGGGAAGCCCGCTTTCTTCACAGCATCTCCGGACACTATTTCCACAGTCACTCCTATTTCTCGGCCCATGGCTGCTCAAGTACTGGCTCTCTCGAGAGCCCCTGCATCATCTCCGAAAATTGCCCTACAACCTCCTGCCTAATGTTGGGTCCAGTCTTGTGATCGGTTGGTCAGCTCCAGTTCCTGGTCCAGATCTAGCTTTAGTCTCGTTCCATATCTATTTTCCTGCTTCTTTTCCTGACACTGTCCCTGTTGCTACCCCGACTCCTATTCCCTAGGTTCTAGAACCCTGTGCCAAGCTGCCTTTGCATCCAGACATTCCGCATGCTCTAACGGTGACTCCTTATGGCCCATTGTGCGCCACCTTTTTTGTGCTTCAAGAGCTGCATGTTAAGGGTGGCTGGGGATTCTAGATATCTGGGGACTTTCTCTATTGCAGGGGTCACCAACCCTCTCCCTGGAGATGTGCCTTCTATCTAATATCTAACATGCTGTTCCCTCCCCTGCCCAACACTAATGCATCTGTAGATCTCCAAGAGCAAGTTTGGTGACCAGTGCTCTATAGCAATTGGTTCACACCACCTCCAGATCCATCCTGGCTCCACCCACTTATAAATACATACCTCCAGCTATTTTCAGAGCTCAAATATTCATTCAAGTATATGCAGTGCTTTACCTGTCTGCTTGTGTGGTAATCTCTTTGTGTATTGACTTCCCCCTAAATAGAGCTACTCAGCACTGCCTCCATCTCCTTATAGCTCTTCAGCACACTTAGCAATTTGTCTGAATTGGCTGCGACACATCAAACACACTGAAACGTTTTGGAAATTAAATTACAATCTGTTCAATTTATGGAAAAGGAAATGTTGCCCATAACCCAGTTCTCTTTGGTTTGAACAAGCTTTGCCATCATGCGTGCTGTTGCTAGATTTGGAGAATCTCTCCTGCATAGGAGATCAATGGTTGCTGTTTTGATTGCAAGATAATCCGTGGCAGTATTGTTATTATTCTGCTCCATTGCAGTTTCATGGAACTGGGAGGAGGGATGGGGGGGTGTTGGTGGGAAATTAGGTTGCCTCTGCAATGCGGTAATCAGGACATTTCTGGATGCCACTTTGCCTCTCCTGGGCCACTCTCTGGAAGCTCTGAGGTGAGCTCCCATGAATGGCCTTGTCCTAATTCTTGATGAATGTGCTCTTGTTCCACATCCCTTCCTCTTGTCTCTTGAATGAGTCCGAGCAATAACATTTATTGCTGGCATACTTCCAGTGCTTCACTAGCAAGAGATCTTAATATCTAATTATCTGGGAGGCATTCGGTGACAATATCAATATCAACACAAGTTAACCTGTGCTCTGCAATCGCTTTTTCACTCAACTTTCTCTCTATGTGTCTATCCCTGGATCTGATGTCCCGGTGCATACAGGACACAGTACCATTCCATGAATATGCATTTCATGAGGAGCCTGGGAAACCTCCCTATAAATATCTATGCCCAACTGTGGTCATGTGGAATCAGAACTCCATGCTGAACACATGTTCCACACTCCACATGCTAGCTTATATCATGTGGCTATTTATGTATCAACTAAAGATTTAAGAAGTAGCAATTCAAAAACATTCACAGATGCACAACATCTAAAACATGACATACAGCTTCTACCACTAACTACAGATGAGGGTGAGGAATAATTGACAATGCAATTTTATAAGACAGCAATAGCTGTTATTTCACTGTGGCAGCGAACCACCAGCCAGTGGCATTCAACAACTATGGCCGTGCTTCCCAATCCCTATTATTGAATGAACACTTACAGGTGTTAATACCAACAGTACTGAATGAAATACAGTGTTAGCAACTAAACTTATGAATGGAATACAGGGTCAAATGCGCACTTAGAGTCCTGAATGAAATACAGTGTAAAGTAATAAACCCTTACTTTACTGAATGGAGTCCAGTACTGTACTGAATGAAAACAGTGTTGAATTAATGATATACAGTGTCAATTGAACAACAGATTGAACCTACAGTACTGAATGAAATCTGGAATCTGGAACGTTGAATGAAATACGGTGTTAAATGAACATCTACAGTACTGAATAAAATACAGTGTTGAATAAACAAATTGTTTTGTTACATGAAATATAGAGTTAAATGAAATACAGTGTTGAATGAACAGCTACAGTAGTGAATAAAAAATGGTGTAAAATGAACACCTACAGTACTGAAAGAAAAAAAAGTTAAATTAACACTTAAAGTACTGAATGAAGTAATGGTGTTTAACACTGGGGTTGGATTAACCCTAACAGTGCTGATTGAAATATGGTGTTTCATTAACACCTACAATACTCAATAGAATACAGTGTTTAATACTTAACCTATAATACGTAATGGAATGCAATGCTGAACACCAGAACTTAATTTAAAGATTTTAAATTAACATTTACAGTACTAAATGAAATACAGTGTTGAATGAACACCTACAGAACTGAAAAAATACAGTGTTGAATGAACACCTACAGTACTGAAAAAATACAGTTAACAGGTGCAGTACTGAATTAACAACAGTTTTGGATGAACACCTGAAGTACTAAATAAAACACATTGTCGAATAAACACCTACAATACTTGTCATCCGAGGATCCGTAACAAGAGTGCAGAGCCAATAGCAGATTTATTATACAAAACTCAAAGTCAAAAACAAGCCAGATCAAATCCAGAAGATCCGTCCGAAAACCAACACCAACATCAAAGACACAGTCCAAAACTCAGAAACCTTAAACCAAAGTAATGAATCATAACCAGAGTAGAAAACCATGAATAGAAACACTCAGAATTGCAGGGCGTACCAATGCAAGACTTCCCAAAGACATAATGAAGTCTTAAGTATACAAAATGGCTGCTAATTACAAACAGGTGTAAACATAAGAGCTACAATTCAGGTGAGGGCGACCTCTGTAGGCAAGGAGGGGAAACAGCAGCAGTAGATGTGACAGTACTAATAATACAGTGTTAAAATACAGTGTTGAATTAACGCGTGCAGTACTGAATATAATACAGTGTTGAATGAACACCTACAGTACTGAATGAAATACAGTGTTGAATTAACGCGTACAGTACTGAATGAAATGCAGTGATGAAGTAACACCTACGGTACTAAAAGAAATATTGTGTTTAATGAACACCTGCAATACTTAAGGGAATACAATTTTCAATGGACATTTACAGAACTCAATGAAGTACAGTTTTTAACAAATACTTACTTTACTGAATAGAATATAATCTTGAAATAACATTTACAGTACTGAATGGAATAGAGTGTTAAACCTAAGAGTACTGAATAAAAAAACAGTGTTGAGTAAATACCAGCACTGAATTAAGTTTTGAACTAACACTTCCAGTACTGAATGAAATACAGTGTTGAATGATCACCTACAATACTGAATGAAATACAGTGCTGAATTAACACTGAAAAGTATTGAATGAAATTTGGTGTTTAAATAATATCTATAAGCCTACTTTACCGAATACAATGTTGAAAAAACCCTTTCCATACTGAATTACAGAATGGGTGTTAAATGAACACTCAGGAGTAATGAATGAAAAATTGTGTTGAATGAACACCGGTACTGAATTAAATATAACTGAATTATGACTAAAAGTACTGAATGAAATACAGAGTTCTTTTAACAAATGCAATGGTGGATATAATACAGTGTTGAAGAAACATGTAAAGTACTGAATAGAACACAGTGTTGGATGAACACCTAAAGTACTGAATGCAATACAGAGTTGAAAGAATGCCTAGAGTACTGAATAAAAAATGGCGTTCAGTAAACACCTACAGTACTGAATGAAAAACAGTGTTGAATTAACACCTACTTTACTGTATAGAATACAATGCAACTACAGCAACACTTACAGTACTACATTTACAACACTTACAGTAATACAGTGTTAAATAAACATTCAGAAGTACTGAATGAAAAGCAGTGTTACGTTAACTCCAGTACTGAATAAAATACAGTAAGGAAATGGAATATATTGTTGAATGAACACATACAGTACTGAATGAACTAGAATGTTGAATGAACACCTACAGTACTGAATGACAAACAGTGTTGTATTAACACCTACAGTACTTAATGACATATGGTCTTAAATTAACACCTATAATATTTAACGAAATACAATGCTGAAAGAACACCAGTACGGAATATAAAACAGTGTTGGATGAACACCTGTACTGAATCTAATAGTGTTGAACTAACACTACAAGTACTAAATGGAATCTGATGTTGAATGAATGCCTACAGTACTGACTGAAATACAGTGTTGGATGAACACTTAGAGTACTGAATGACATGTAGTAGTATGTCTATCTGCAGTAGGGATTTTGCTGTTCATAGATGTTAAATGTCTCACAGGCTGTGCTAAGTGGCTGGCTTGATTCTCCACTGCATGTAGAAGTGCATTAGTAGACAACTGGCATTAATCACTGATAGGGCGGGTCATCGAAGGTCGGAAGATGACCCGTATGACTAACCTTTAGCTTGCTCTGTCGCCTGCCCAGACGCCTTCAACATTGAGTATGTACTCGCTTCAGTAATGATGCGCGTGCGTAATAACTGAGAGCCGTGAACTGCGGCGTGACGCCAGAGAGCCGAAACGAATTAATAATGAAGACTTTAATCACCTGGTGAAGCAGTGCTCGCAGATGTAGCCCCTCTCGCTGACCGACAGCACGTGAGCGTAAGCGGGGCACGAGAAGAGCAGCTCCCCGATCCTGTAGGGTCTCGTGGCTCTCAGACCCCTGCCTTTTCCCGGGCTTTCAAAAGATTCAATGCCGTCGATGCTCTCGTGCTTCATGGCTGTGTTTGGTAGGTGCGCGCGCGTGCGTCCGTGCCTGTGAGAGAGATGCGCGCTGCCCGGCGTCTCCCTGCGATCTCGTACTCCAGTGCAGTCAAGGCTGCCGTGGATGTGAATGAGTGCGCACGAGCCCGAGTCTGAGTCAGGTCTTATGCGCGAGCCCCCCAAGGTCCCGCCCCTCCAAAAATGTGTTTACGCCAAACTCACTTGGCGCGCGGCAGCTATTGGACGCAGTGGAGATTATGTAAGCAACGCGTGGCGTCGTAAGACGCGCGCACATACAGATACAGAGGCGCGCGCAAGCATATACACACGCGTGAGCACTCTCCAGACTAGCGCTGATTACATTAGCAGGCGACTCGTAGGTATTAATTACAGCGACACCGCCGGAGCAGGTCACTGAGTGCACGTATACAGAGACAGACAGACAGATAGAGAGACAGACATACAGAGAGACAGACAGAGATACAGGCAGACAGAGATACAGACAGGCAGACAGAGATACAGACAGGCAGACAGAGATACAGACAGGCAGACAGAGATACAGACAGGTAGACAGACAGCATGTAGCTGAAGAGATAGATAGGAGAGAGAGCGAGAGAGAGAGAGAGAGAGAGAGAGAGAGAGAGAGCTTGGGGCTGAGAAGAGACTTGAGAGTGAAAATGAGAGATCAAGGAGCTGAAAGGAGGCAATGAGAGAGAAAGANAGCTGAGAAGAGACAGAGAGAATGGAGCTGAAGGTAGAGAGAGCATGGAGCTGAGCAGAGAGAAAGAGAGCATGGAGCTGAAGGTAGAGAGAACATGGAGCTGAAGCAAGAGAGCACGGAGTTGAGTAGAGATGGGGAGTGAGAGAGAGAGAGAGAGAGAGAGAGCATGGAGCTGAGTACAGACAGAGAGTATGGAGCTGAAGTGAGAGAGAGCATGGAGCTAAATGAGACAGGGAGTGAGTGAGAGAGAGAGAGAGAAAGAGAGAGAGAGAGAGAGCATGGAGCTGAGTACAGGCAGAGAGCATGGAGCTGAAGGCAGAGAGAGCATGCAGCTGAGCAGAGAGAAAGAGAGCATGGAGCTGAAGCAAGAGAGCATGGAGCTGAGCAGAGACAGGGAGTGAGAAAGAGAGAGAGAGAGAAATGAAGAGAGCCTGGAGTTGAAGAGAGAGAGAAGGGAGAGAGAGAGAGCAAGGAGCTGAAGTGAGAGAGCATGGAGCTGAGCAGAGACAGGGAGTGTGTGAGAGAGATAGAAAGAGAGAATGGAGTTGAAGAGAGAGAAGGGAGAGAGAGAGAGCAACAAGCTGAAGTGAGAGAGAGCATGGAGCTGAGTAGAGACAGGGGGAGAGAGAGAGAGAGAGAGAGAGAGAACAGAGCTGAGCAGAGACACGGAGTGAGAGAGAGAGAGAGAGAGAGAGAGAGAGAGAGAGATGGATTATCACAGGACACCATTAGGAACCTCTACAACTTCATGCTGAGACGTCTGGAATGTTGGGTTAGCAAACATGGCAGCCCAACACCATAGTGAGAGACACTACTTCTGTGTGTGTAGCTCAATAAATATTACCCATATCAGTCTAAATTGATCACCATTTAATGTTCCTGGTAACCTTTATCTTCCTTCCCAATAGCACTGCAGTCCCACACCTCCTTCTGCGTGCAGCTGTTCATTTGATAATTATTGGTGAGGCCAATCATTCTCTGAGTAGAGAGTTTTTGAGTATATATTAGTATATATATTATCAAACATACTGAAGTTAAAGTTTTGAGCACTAGTGTATGTGAGGTTTCTGGACACTTTGCTAGCCATACTTCAGTGTTAAACCCAGCAGCACTGCTTAAAAATAAAGCCTGTTCACTGGAGCTCATTTATCCACCATCCATTCAGAACACATTACAGTCATCCCTGTAGCTCTCTATCTCTCTCTCTTTCTCTCGGCCTCGGCTATTAATAGCACAGGTGTGCGCTTACACACTGCTGATATTAACCTGTCAGCACTCTTTTTCTTCATATTTTGTATGATATGATATATTTATTAAAACACAGAGCAGAGTTATCAGCTGTTGACAATATGAGAGCATCATATCACAAATTAGCAGGTCTAAATAACTTGTTAAATGAGCTGTTCAATAATCTCATCTGTCACTGAAACGTACCTAACAGTGTGTGATATCTCCACAAGCACCAATAACAGCTGTATATACAAATACAGCGGTAATTGTATTTGGCATGTACTGGACAAGTTTCTGGATGTAGGTCACATCAATGTTCACACACTCTTGCATGAAAGAATTGTGCGGGTTGGGCCAAATTTGGTGGATTCATTCCCTGGCACAATTCCCAGGAGAGTTTCCTGTAGACTGGGATTTCATACACCTTCCATACCTTGCAGATTCAGCTACTTCCTTCACACTATGGCCTTTGGCATGCCATCTACAGCACCATCTGCAGGAGCCTGAAGTTACTACCACCTTAAACACACAAGGTGAGTAATGTTTTGTCTGGTGAGGTTAATACTGTGTATATATCTTATTTATTGTTTTTTTTACTCCACTTTCATATTTCTCATATTTACATCCCTGTATGGTTTATATGCACTGATAAATGCAACTGTAGGTAATTTTGTACCTAACATGCTACTAGTGCCACTCTGTCCATCTTATAATAAAGGCCCTGAAACCGAATCTGTTCCAGAAATCTCCCAAAATATGAGTGACAGCAAACCCGAGAGAGAGAGATGAAGAGAAATAGAGGGAGGGAGAAAGAAAGAGAATGAAAGAGTGAGGATGAGTGAATGAAGGATGAAAGAAAGAGAAAGAGATAAAGAGAGAGAGTGAGACAGAGTAAAAAGAAAAGATATGGAGGGGATAGAGAAAAACAAACAAAAGAAACAATGAAAGAGCGAGAGAAAGAGAGTGAGGAGAGAGGGACAGAGAGAGAAAGAACAAAGAGAGACAGAGAAGCAGGCAAAAAGATAGAAGCAGATAGAGAAAATGAAAGGAGGAGAGAGATAGGAAGAGGTGAGAAGGGAGAGATGGGAAAGAGAGAGAGAGATGGGGAGAGAGAGAGAAGGAGGAGAGAGACAGAAAAAGAGAGAGCGAGTGAGAGAGAGATGAGGAGAGAGAGAGATGGGGAGAGTGAGATGGGGAAAGAGAGATTGTGAGAGAGAGCGAGAGATAGGGAGAGAGAGATGGGGAGAGAGTGAGAGAGCTGGGGAGAGAGAGATGGGACTGAGAGATGGACAGATGGGGAGAGAGATGATTCTATAATAGTCTCAAACTTGAATTTAGTAAACTGTAATAATTAGTACAAACTGTACAAACTATATATATATATATAATGAAAGAGTGAGAGAATGAGAGAGAGGGATGGGAGAGAGAGAAGGAGGAGAGAGACAGAAAGAGAGAGAGCAAGAGAGAGAGAGATTGAGAGAGAGATGGAGGAGAGAGACAGAAAGAGAGAGAGAGAGAGAGAGAGAGAGAGAGTTTGAGAGAGAGATGGGGAGAGAGAGAGATGGAGGAGAGAGACAGAAAGAGAGAGAGCGAGAGAGAGAGAGTTTGAGAGAGAGATGGAGGAGAGAGACAGAAAGAGAGAGAGAGAGAGAGAGAGTTTGAGAGAGAGATGGGGAGAGAGAGAGAGATGGAGGAGAGAGACAGAAAGAGAGAGAGCGAGAGAGAGAGAGATTGAGAGAGAGATGGAGGAGAGAGACAGAGAGAGAGAGAGAGCGAGAGAGAGAGAGTTTGAGAGAGAGATGGGGAGAGAGAGAGAGATGGGATATATGTATATAGGCCATGCATTGCAAACAAAACAGTCTTATATCTAGTTGATAATATATAATGCTTCTAATTTTGAGGTGTTATAAACTTTGAGATTTAAGCTATAAGATTTCTAGATATGTTTTACTTGGTTTGGGTGATTTTAGTAAGCCGAACTATCTGTATCACTGTACTGGCGGATGATTTGGCTCATTTCAAGTGTATTTCTTAAAACTTATTTGCCAATGCAGTGAAATAATCTGGCTTAGTTCATAAAAAAAGTGTATAACAAACTAAGAAATACTGTATATCAGCCTGAAATAAGATATAACATTTTACTCACTAGGATATCACATTTCTGCAGTGTGTCTGGATGGAGAGATTCAGAGTTACAGTGTTTTAGTGAAGGGAAAAATGGAAAGAATTGATCTAGAATTTGACTGCATGCTTTTCATGCCTGATCTCACTGACAGATTCAGTGTATATGAGCAGATGATGACACAGTCTTAAACATATGGCCTGAAATATACAGCCACTCAGGCTTAAGCCCTGTTGGCAGAGCCGGCCTATATTTAGCATCGTGGAGTAACTGTATGCATGTCAAGTGGCTCATGTGCAATCGTCCGTCTAAAGCTGACCCCGGATCAGACCTGTGAAAGAACTCACATCTAGCGTCTGTCGAAAGATTCAGTAAGACCCTGATGGGTTACGGTTAGTGTGTGTGTGTGTTTATGAATGTATTTAGTCTATTGTGGGGACCAAGTTTCCAGAGGATAGTTAAAAACATGATCATTTTATGGCTGGCGGGAGATTTGAGTGCCCTTATACACAGTCGAGTCACATTATTATGACCACATCCTACTTTCGACAGCAGCAGAGCACAGCTCATGAAGGAAGCCATGTGTCATGACCTGCCTTAGTGGGTATATAAGGTGTGCGATAGACTGTCTACACACATATCCATAAAGTGGATGATTATTAGCTTTCAGACCAAGGGCTGCAGTATTTATGAATGACATTGCTGACATTGTCCAACATTGGCTGAAAGAGCATGACCAAGACCTCCAAGTACTACCCTGGCACCCTAATTCTCCAGACTTGAATCGAGCATCTGTCGGACCACTTGTCGCGTTCACTTTATGGAACCGTGAACACATCTGTGGCCGTGTTAGGTGTTGAGGAAAGAGAAGGCAACAATGGCGACACCCAGTGGTCTGCTGGAGAAGCTCTTCTACGTCTTCTTATCTCCGGTAGTTGATCCGTGCTTGCTTTCTGGATATAAATAAACATCTGGAATAACAGCACAAACACTCGTGGGTAATCTATACGCTCCGCCATCTTGGTACTACCGTTTACTACCACTGTGCAGCGCTCACTGGTGATGCTGATGTCATATCTTTTGACTTCATTGGTATCAGTAACTGGTGCAAACGCAGACTGGTTCCCTGAATAGCACTTTTACAAAGCATGAATGGAACCAGTTCAAGAACCAGGGTTCTTTTGGTCAAAAATGGCTATCAAGGAACCATTTACATGCTTTAATGTTTCTTTGCATACCAGTGTGAGTATCAGTTCACTCTTTCTACCAAACTCCTGGGTCGACTGGGCAAGTTTGCAGATGTGCAAATATACTACAGCATACTGTAAAGTTACTCATACTTATCCCAGGCACAGTTACAGTTTCTAGGCCATGAAGGACCTACAGGGTGAATCAGTTTGCTACAGCTCCACCCTGAGGTAGACCAGTGCTGCTTCTCTAGTTAGTCAAGAAAGACAGAAGCTCACTGATTGTGGGTGAAGCAGCTCAACAATGACAGCATAGGATCACAATATGTTCATTTCCAGGGATCACCAGGAGTTTTGGTTTGAGACTTTCATGGGGTCCGAGGTGTTAATTAGCGGATCCCAGACCCCCTAGCACACCTGTATTTTGTGCCTTGAATAGAACCATATACAACATATTCTGCATCTGAAGAACTACTTCACCATGCAAAGAACCATTTAGCACGCAAATGCTTCTTTGAGTGTGTGTTTTGGACCACTGTCTTTACTGAAGGACCCTTGAACAGCCTCTTTTCTGAGACCGTACTTCAATTTGTAAATGTTACTCAACTGGGCATCTTAAAAGGTACTTAACACGGTTGTGTGGAGCCTCTTTACACTTGATTGATAAAATCTGACTTTCTAATTAATACATAAAGATGATCATTCCAGTTAATTAGAATGCATTCATGTCACTTTATTGTGACTTGAAATTGTCAGGTGCATTGTACATATTAACTAAGATATGGTAGACAATGTATGGTGATTATTATTATTATTATTATTATTATTATTATTATTATACGCGTCTCTGTTCTATGTACTCCAACCTTCAAAGCAGAAAGGAAAAGATCTCTGTATATCGATATTATGCAAAAGTAACACCACTAGCTTTACCCAGAAAAACACATTGCACAAAGCTTTCTGAATGGAATTCTGCCTTTAATCCAGTAGCCACACCATGTCCTCTAAAACACTGCCATCTAGTGGAAATGAGGGGTCAGTGCACCTCGAAGGGTACAGATAATCAAGAAACATGTCTGCACCTGCCAGTTACTCTTTTATACAATACCTAAGAAACTAAAGTGCACTTTAATAACTTCTTTGATGACTTGACACATGTAGCACTATTTGGTATATTGAATTTAAACTGTTAATGACCAGTACATAATCATGAATATATATTAACACGTCTGAAAATATCAGGAACTTTAAAATGCCATCGCTGGGTGACGGATATTTTAGGATATTAATGTTTGAATGTTAAATTAATTGTTTATGTGTCTGTTATTGTGCACTCTGCTCCAAAATGTAATATATATCTTGTATTATTGCCGAATACACTACAAGAGCTTGAACCGATATTTTAAATGTGTAAAATGTTTTTGTAAAATGCTAACATGTATTATAAGTGCTTTATATATTTTAGTTATTTATTCAAAAGACATTATACTGGATAGTGACACCTATGTTACTACACGTTTCTACATAAGTAACTAAAAAATCAATTACACTACATTATTACAGCCTCATGAGGCATTTATAAGCATGCTTACAAAGCGTTATTACTTAGAAGCAAAGAGTTATAAAGGATTATGATTACAGGCATCATAGAAGTGTTGACAAATTTTGTTTTGTGATTATTTTAACTTATAACAACCATAAATGTACCCCTTCACCATGAACAGAGTTTACAAAAACTTTTTGCAAAACAATGTAAAATAATGTAATTTATATCTTGTATTACTGAAGGACGCTACAAGAGCTTGAATCACTTGAAGAGGTGACATTTGAAATGTTCATAAAGTTTTTGTAAATGTTATTATGTATTATAGATGCTTTATAATCAAGTACATGTGGTTATACTATATTATTACAGCCTTATGAGGCACTATGAGGCATTTATAGGCATGCTTACAAGGCATTATTGCTAAGTAACAAAAATGTTATAATGGCTTATGAATACAGCCAACACAGGAAGTGTTGCCAAATTTAGTTTTGAGACTATTTTGACTATAACTATATAATAATAATCATAAGTGTACCCCTCCGCCATGGACAGGGTTTATAAAACTGTGGTTTAGACCAAAAACTTATTGCGAAGCAATGTAAAATAATACAGCGTTTATCTTGTATTACTGCAGGATCCACTACAAGAGCTTGAATTGCTTTACTTCAAGAGATGACATTTTAAATGTTTATAATGTTTTTATAAATGTTAATATGCATTATACATGCTTTATAATCATGTACAGGTGGTTATCTGTTAAAAAGACACTATACTGGATGGTGACACTTGTGTTGCTATATATTTCTACATAAGTCATCAAAAAATCAATTACACTACATTATTACATCCTCATTATTAGGCATGTATAAGCACGCTTACAAAGCGTTATTTCTATAATAGAGTTATAATGGATTGTGAATAAAGGCTTCACTTGAATTTAACTGTTGCCAGATTTTGTTTTGAGACCGTTTTGCTTTATAACAACCATACATGTACCCCTTCACCACAAACAGCGTTTACAAAAACTTTTTGTTTAAGCCAAAAACGCATGGTAAACAATGTAAAACCATGAGGCAGCTTATTCATAGTCAATCAAATTCCAGAGCGGAAGCTTTTAGAGGCATTACACCCTATACATAAACCTCTAAAAACCCAAATTACCTTGTTTACATAATAACCATTTCATTATACATTTTAACCATTCAATTCTGAGATTTGTGAACACACATGCACTGATATTTGATGGCAACTAAACTACAACTTCTGGCATTGACACATCTGGATACACCAGCTTCACGTTAAGAATGGACAGAAGCTTTTGTGTGTTAACTGTTGAACTTTCATACA
>CM067481.1:1998395-2013129 GCA_034552555.1 Semaprochilodus insignis
AATAATAATAATATTAATAACAAACCATTATCGTTTCTGGAACAAGACTCATAATCAACTCATTTTAGGTGAAGAGACTCTAGTGTCACTCTCAGTCCACCGCTCTTTAATAGAAGCTCATTAATTAGTCTGACACTGATGTCTATTCAAATGATCATGAGGATAAAACACTGAAGGAGAACAGGTTCCATTAGCTAGAACCAAGCTCTGTCCAACAGGTCAAACCAAGCTCAAAACAAAGTGACCGCTGTACCCTGATTGGTGGACTCGCTTCACACTTCTTTCATTTAAACATGTTACGTTTTTATGCATGCATATGTAAAAGGAAGGACAGATACACCAACACACTGCTTACAGTACACTAACGCATTACACTTACTGAGTTACTGTACACAACACACTACTTACAGTACACTAACGCATTACACTTACTGAGTTACTGCACACCAACACACTACTTACAGCACACTAACGCATTACACTTACTGAGTTACTGCACACCAACACGCTACTTACAGTACACTAACGCATTACACTTACTGAGTTACTGTACACCAACACGCTACTTACAGTACACTAACGCATTACACTTACTGAGTTACTGTACACCAACATGCTACTTACAGTACACTAATGCATTACACTTACTGAGTTACTGTACACCAACATGCTACTTACAGCACACTAACGCATTACACTTACTGAGTTACTGTATACCAACACACTACTTACAGTACACTAACGCATTACACTTACTTAGTTACTGTACACCAACACACTACTTACAGTACACTAACGCATTACACTTACTCAGTTACCGTACACCACCACACTACTTACAGTACACTAACGCATTACACTTACTGAGTTACTGCACACCAACACACTACTTACAGCACACTAACGCATTACACTTACTGAGTTGCTGTACATCAACACACTACTTACACTACACTAACACATTACACTTACTGAGTTACCGTACACCGACACACTACTTACAGCACGCTAACGCATTACACTTACTGAGTTGCTGTACACCGACACACTACTTACACTACACTAACGCATTACACTTACTGAGTTACCGTACACCNTAACGCATTACACTTACTGAGTTACCGTACACTGACACACTACTTACAGCACGCTAACGCATTACACTTACTGAGTTACCGTACACTGACACACTACTTACAGTACACTAACACATTACACTTACTGAGGTACTGTACACCAACACACTACTTACAGTACACTAGCACATTACACTTACTGAGTTAGTGTACACCAAAACACTATTACACGCCACGCCAACAAGTCAACTCCAGACAAGTCACCTCATCTGGGTTCTAGCTCATCTGAAATGGGCCCTGTCGAACATGTACTGTGGTCTGAGAAGTAAATATTTCCAAATGGATGTTCTGTGAGGCTAAAGAAGTGATGGTGTTACTAGTTTAAAATGTCTGGGCATGGGGTTGTATTATTGCTCACGGGACTAGATCTGTTTGGCGGTCAGTCTGCAGCACTGGTCCCCACACCAAGATTTCATTTCGCACTGATACAAATTTGGTTGTATGTTGGACTGCCAAGGCAAGAATGGAAAGCCCTTCTGGCCTTTGACAAGAAGAAAGTACCTGGTATTTTGAAGTTCTCAATCAAAATGTAAGGCATGGCTGGTGTGGTGCTAGCTGCCAGTGACCTACCACCCCACATGGAAGACTGGGGTTCAATTCCCCGTCTAGGTGGCTATGCTGTGCTACACCAATAAGAGTCCTTGGGCAAGACTCCTAACGCTGCACTGGCCTACCTGTAATATGATTGTAACTGTACGTTTCTCTGAATAAGAGCAACTTACAGTGTTACCTGTGTTACAGGTAAGCCAATGTAATGTTAGCAGTCTTGCCCAAGACTACTAACACTACCTGTAATATGATTAACACTGTAAGTGTTCCCTGGAATAAGAGTGTCAGCTAGTTGCCATAGCTGTAAATGAGTGGAAAGCATGGGAATGAGTGAAGGTAAAATAATTGACCTTAATGCTCCAAGTAAATCTTCCAAAAGCAAAACTCCAGTACAGTATTGAAGCAAAATTAAAAAGTTTCCAAGTGTTTTCCAGCCGGAAGTTTACCTTCCACTCCCATTCCTACCTGCTGTCCTAGCTAATATGCCCATTGTAATGTTTTCATTGTGTTTTGATTGATCAGTTATCATAAATAATCCTTGTAGTAATTATTTGTAGCCTTCAATCGATCCTCATCTCCATTATCACCCAATCCTTATGTGCTGAGTCATATGTTTCCTCATACGTTCATGATACAATAGGCCCTTATACAGTAATAATAGGCCTTATAATGGGCCCTTACAGAGTAACTTCCTCCCTGAATTGCAATACACCAAAACCGCACAGACGAGCCCTCCCTCTGACACCAATGGAGTGAAACTAGAGCAAGCTGACCCCCATCAGACACAATCTATTGGGACAGCACTGGAAACATTGCTCTTCCTCCTGCCCTCTCTCTCTTTCTCTCTCTCTCTCTTTCTCTCAGCCTCTCTCACTCACCCTTTCTCCCTCTTTGCCCCTCCACATTCTGAGTGCCCTCCAACAAGGCCAGCTTTGTGCGGCGCTCCCTGCTTTGCGTGTTTGCAGATTGCATTTTTTTTCCCCTCCTCTCCTCAGAAATGGAGGGCCCAGATCTCTCACATCTGAGAGGGTCTTAATTTGGACGGGGGTCCGGCTGGGGCCGGGCTCCTTTGTTCTTCGGTTCCCAGGACGTTCCCCCCGAGTCCCAGCAATTCCCGGCGCGTCGCCTCATCCAGATTTTTCGGCAGGAATGAAAGAGACTGAAGGCAGACTGATCTGTCCAACTGGAATCTTTGTCCAAAACATGGGGGGTGGGGGGGCTGGTGGGGGGTGGTAACAGAATGGCGAGTGTGGCACATGTTCTTACGGTTTCACAGAGCTTGATTGGTACATAGATATCATATGCCCATATGGGTACAATAGGATCTCTTTCATAGAATGTAATAGGATTCAATGTATTAAAAACATACACAGTCATATGCAAAGGTTTGGGCACCCCGGGTTGTATGTTTTGTTGGTGCTCTATGTGAAAATAACTTTTGCATTTAACAGAAAAATAAGAATATGGTCTGTACAAAAAGTTTTGGCACATTTTATGCTTTTTTATGTTGTAACTTTCCCAATATGCTAAACTCAATATAATCTGACAAGCAGTTAACCCTGTTATGTTCCCCTTAGTGTATACAGCTCGAAAATCTCCTCTTTGTAACATGTTTGATCTTTTCCTAAGCAAAGAAGTTCAGTTAAAAGTGCAGTTTCTACATATTTCTACACAATTCTTCATTACATACCACATTTAACTTTACAAATTATTTTTATTATGATTTGAATTTGAGGAAAAGTTACTGCTGTGCATACAGTCTTGTTTTAGAGAATTTCATCCGGTTTTGCATAGTTTTGGTGACAGTAAAACCAATAGAAAAACAGGGCCAACCTGAACCTGTCAATACAGAGAGTAAATGTACAGTTAGCTCATGATAGGGCTCAATGATAAGAGCACAATATCTAATTATGATTTTTCTGACCGATATTGAAATTGTGGTAAGTTTCCATAACTTGCCATCCAGGCCTGTTTTTAGGCCAAGAAGATTAGTGTATCCCCTTTTCTCGAGGCTTTAACATAGCCACACCAGACGGATTATAATTCTAATTATGGTTTATACATCACATGGGTTGTTTAAATAGGTTACATTCTCCCACTTAAATTTTGTTAAAGCAACATAGTTGATCATATTATTGACTATTATAAACGTTTTAAATTGCACTCTTTCAATTTGTGATTCATCTTTCAGGCCGAATGTTCATACACTGCAAAAAAAAGAGCTGATATGCAAGAATGCAAACTATAAATGCAAACTCTAAATTGTACTAGTCTTAAAATAAGTTCCAGGTTCCAGTGTAGAAAGAAAAGTGTTCAAATGTTTGAAATAAGTAGAAGCTGTTCTTTAGATCAAATTACTTGAGATCAGACTTACTTGAGATCAGACTTACTTGAGATCAGACTTGCCACAGCACAGTAATAATGCACTTAAGTGAGTAAGCACTTGTAGAGGTGTAAGTTGTGTATGTACTTGTGTTGTGTTGCACTTATATTGCACTTATAATGACCTTTTCTTTTCTGTAGGTGTGAGCACTGGGCTGGGGTTGCCAGGTAGTGCTCTTTTTGCTCTATATGTGTGTATTGATCTATCTAGGTATCAGCACTGGCCCCCTGTTCGGGCAGTGTCTGAGCTCAGGGTGAGTTTTAGGCTCCGAACTTCCTGTACTAGCTGGAATATTATCCAACGGAACACTAAGCACGGTTGTAAGTCGCTCTGGATAAGAGCGTCTGCTAAATGCCGTAAATGTAATAAGGGCAATGCACCAAATATTAGCAAAAAGTTCTTAATTCAGTTTGGCATTCTTGGCAAAAAAATGGTCAAGGAACATGAAAATTAATTTAGAAACAACTTGGCTTATCTTGAAACAGGTAGTCCATATTCACAACCAGGACTGCAAGTGAAACATTTAACAGAGAATTGATCTGAGAGTAAACACCACTGGATGACTGAAGAGCATATAAGGGTATAGTGTGCAGAGAGAATAATAATTCTAGATGAAATAAAAGCAATGAAAAAACAGATATCCTAGCAAGCCAAGTCAGGTACTGGTGCACATCAGCGAATGACTGAAAGAGATTGAGAAGAGACAGGAATCTGGGGTCACTTATATTTAAGCAGTTAAATCAAACTGTCTTTTCTTTTGGTAGATTAAGCATGTTGGGTCATTTCCAAAAATGTTTTTTAAATACATTATGTGAAATTCTTAAATCAAGTACTTGAACTTTGAGTTTCCATTACTGAATCTTGAATCTTGAAAGTTTTTTTAGTGGAAGGGAATGGCATAAATTGGTGCTCTACATAATGTATCTAATGTGGCTTGTGTTACCAGTAAGTTACTCAGATGTCCGGAATAATTACAGCATAATAAACATTTTCATGATCGATTTAAAAATATGCAAAGATAGAAACGAATAAATAACTACTCATATTTCCAGATCTAAGACTCTAAATCTTGGGAAGCACAGATTAATTTGCAGCGTAGAAATATTTGTTATGTAAATTGAATGTATAGGAATATCATTTTAACAATTTATCAGTCAAGGGAGTGTTTTCAGTGAATGTAAGATAACTAAACTAGGCAACAATTTAGATTAAGTGCTGACTAACTAACATGAAGTAATACATAAACAATGGTTACATTACTTAACTATTGTGAAGTAACAACTACATGTTTACATGTTACATGTTAGTAACCATTGTTAATGTATTACTTCATGTTAGTTAGTCAGTACATAATGTAAAGTTTTACCCTAAACTTAAATTATTGATCCAAAATGAAAACTTTTAAAACTGCAAATCTGAAACTAGGACTGTCAAAAAGAATTCTAAAGATTTTTTTACATTTTTGCATAATTTAATCTTTGATTTGTGAAATCATTCAGGGGGATTTAAAGTGAAGTTCTTTACAGTGTTGGTGACAGGAACCACAGGTTGTGAATATGGCTGTTTTAGATTTATACTTTTCAGAATTACTTTTCTACCATAATTAGAATTTTAAAAATACTTTTCAGGCCAAAACCTGATCTGGGTGTTTCCAAAATGCAGCATTTTACAACAAATCACTCAGAAAAACTTTTAAGATGGATACTGTTTTCAATATAAATCTGTTTTGCATGCACATTAGGGTCACATTTTACTTTAAGTTTTGACAAACTAACAAAGTAAAACATTAATTAACATGAAGTAATACATTAACAAACATGTTAAGCATACATGTAACAACCACATGTTTACATGCTAAGTAAACATAACCGGTGTTACATGTCTACTTACCATTAGTTAACCATTGTTAATGTTTGACTTCATGTTAACTAATTCATTACTTCATATTAGTCAGTCAATTCTTAATGTAAAGTATTACCCCACGTTAGGAATTGAATTGATAGATGACATGTCAGCAATGCACTTTGTACAATAGAATGTCCTAATTTTAATGAGTAGCAGACGACTCACTTGCAAAGAAATGATGTTTGGTAGATCATCTCAGTTGGAACTGCCTTTGATGTCTAAGACCAGGAAATGTCATTCTAATACTTTGTGAATGCTTCTGGGCTCCAGTGTTGGTAAATTAGTTTAGCAAGAGCAATTAGAGCATCTAATGCTCTGCACTGTGAATAAGCTCTAGGCATGACCTAAAGCACATTGTTGCAGAGTGGAACAACAATGGTCATTACGCAATATGCCCACAAATAGTCCTACAAGAATAGGGCCTTGTAAACATGGAGGTTGTCTTGGGCCACGGTGTAAATGGCAACTGATGTTAAATAGAGGACTATACTGTAAAACAATTTTTTTAAATATCCAAGCCAGTCTGATGCTGTAAGGCATTTTATATCACATCCAGTGTTGAATTCTGGGAAAACATTAACACCATAGTGTATGATGACTATATGTACCAATAACTACTATAACAATAGTGTAATTATAGTACATTATCATCAGCTTTACTGTTAAACTGGGGACTACATGTGTGTTTCAGAATGTGCAAAGGTCATCTGGTTTGTCAGACTGTTAAAGAGTTTCTGAGCTCCATTAATATCTACCAACCAGACTACATGAAACAAACTTACACTTAACTACTGGTAAAGTTGGTTAACATTACCCTGGCTAACATTAGCTAGGTAATAGCATGCTAGCTTATCAGCACAACCTACACCTACATAAAAAAGCATGAAGTACTAATAATGTTCATGAACATTAACTTTTTATCATGTATGTTATCATTCTAAGTATCCTTTTTCCTTGTAAGTTGTAAGTATCTGTCATTCTTCTAGAAAACCAGCATTTACCAGCAAGGATGGTCAACAGCAAAACCAGCATAGGTAGCGTTTGGAATTCTGATACGCTGATTGGCGGCAATGGAAGTTAAACAATGGTCTCCAGCAAAAATATCATATATATAATCATTGTTACACTGCAAAATCTGCACCTGTTTCTAGTTAGATTTATAACTAGAAATTCATACTGAATTCAAATCACTCCACAGTTATTATCGTCAGACTGTAAAATCGTTACAGACTCATAATGGATAAAATTAATTTTGCAATTAGTCCTGTCAGACTATGAAATCTAAAGGTTCTACGGATTCATACTGAACTGAAGCCGTCCCACAGTTAATTCCTGTCAGACTGTTAACATTACAAATGCTATAAATTCATACTGGATTAAAGCCACTCCACAGTTATTCCTGTCAGCATTTACCAGCAAGGATGGTCAACAGCAAAACCAGCATAGGTAGCGCTTGGAATTCTGATACGCTGGTTGGCGGCATTGGAAGTTATACAATGGTCTCCAGCAAAAATAGCATATCGTCGCTGTCCAAAGAAAAACAAGTATCTCCAAAATGGTACCTTTACAGGAGAGGCCAAAAACCTACTTTAATTTTAATGTAAGTCAATGGAACCAGACTTTTTCCAGAGCAGTTCTGGGCCATTTCTGTTGGTCCATTCATCATCAAATTTTCACCCAGTGTGGACAGCAGCTACTGTGTTCAAATGATGCATACGAGTAAATATCAACAAAAAGCATGGAGATACATGCATGCTGGCCTGTGCTGTCTTTTTCAGCAGGGTACCACAGCTACGATAACGCTAATTGCAGCTAGCTATTGGATTCAGTCTCTATGGGACTCATTATGTAATTTTACTCGTGTCATTTTAGTGTTGTGCTAATAGAAGTGATTATTCACCTTCCCCATATTGAATTTAATTAATAGAGGGGCCGGTGAGTGGACACAACTCCAGCTGCACTGCTGTGTCACTAACACACCACCACGTCCGTGTCACTGCAGTGCTGAGAATGATCCCAAACCCACATAATACCTGTTCTGCGGTGGTCCTGTGGGGGTCCTGACCGTTGAAGAACAGGGTAACAGAGTATACAGAGAAGCAAATGGACTACAGTCTGTAGTTGTAGAACTAAAAAGGTGTGCCTTATAAAGTGCTTGGGGAGTTTATATAGTGTATTTGCTTACCTTTGCCTAGTGCAAGAACCAACCCTTTGACAAGCCAGAAGCAGTAAAGGAGCTATTACTAACAATGAGATCGCCTTGTGATTACTACTGCACAAACTACACACATTGTAGATTCATACTGGATTCAATCACTCCACAATTATCATGTTATAAGTCTAGAATAAACCCAAAGTATCCCTGCTATATTTGCAGAAGTGGTCAAAGACTGACTTCACTTCACAAATAGAGCAAGAAGGTAGCTTTATGTAGCCCTCTGAATGCTCTACACATCTAAAAAGGACCTGTATAAGCAGCTACCGAGCCGAAACAAGCAGAACTGAGTCCAGAAATCACTAGAGGCTGCGTTGCCTGCTCAGCTGAGAGCTGCTTCCTTAAAGTCATGCGTCACATTCTTGCCACTAGGTGTCCCCCTCTCTTGCATGTTTGCTGGCTGGTGACAGGCTGTTAAGATGTCTGTTCCATGTCTTCAGAAGCTTGTTAAAGGCTGGAGCGTGTGACTCTGAGAGCTACGAGGTGTGACACGCTATATTTAACCCCACAGCCGGAAGGAGCAGAGAAGCCTTGAGCCTGTACTGGCATGCGCCCTTTTAGGTTAAGCTAACAATGAGGGTCGCAGCCACAGGTTTACGAGAGCGAGTGCTGGAGAATGCGTTTGAATGCGTTACATGCAGAGGTGGGCAGTAACTGAACTTCAAGGGTCCGTGTTAGGGCCCATTCTGCAGTTTGTATAAGGGTCCGTGTTAGGGCCCCTCTTCAGTTTCTCATATTCATAGCTCCTGGTTAATACTTTCAGTCTATAGAATAGCCAATCAGTCCATAGTTTATCTTGTCTGAAGGCAAGAATTCATACCAAATTCATACTGATTCATACCGGATTACAATTACACTGCAATCATTTTTGTTGGACAGGGAAACGTAGACACACTGCTGATTCATACTGCATTAGCATCACACTGTGATTATTATTGGCAGATTGGTAAAATCTACACGTTCTGGAAAATCATACTGGATTGCACTTGACAATTATCATTGTTACACTGCAAAATCTGCACCTGTTTCTAGTTAGATTTATAACTAGAAATTCATACTGAATTCAAATCACTCCACAGTTATTATCGTCAGACTGTAAAATCGTTACAGACTCATAATGGATTAAATTAATTTTGCAATTAGTCCTGTCAGACTATGAAATCTAAAGGTTCTACGGATTCATACTGAATTGAAGCCACCCCACAGTTAATTCCTGTCAGACTGTTAACATTACAAATGTTGGAAATTCATACTGGATTTAACCACTCCACAGTTACTTCTGTCAGGGTGTTAAAACTATAAAAGCTAAAAGATTTATATCGGATTAAAGCGAATCCACAGTTATTTGTGTGAGATTATAAACACGACAAATGCTATAAATTCATACTGGATTAAAGCCACTCCACAGTTATTCCTGTCAGACTGTAAACGCTACAAATGCTAGAGATACATACTGGATTAAAACCACTCCGTGGTTATTCCTGTCAGACTGTAAACGCTACAAATGCTAGAGATACATACTGGATTAAGACCACTCCGTGGTTATTCCTGTCAGACTGTAAACACTACACACACTGCAAATTCATACTGGATTAAGGCCACTCCATTAGTATTCCTGTCATAAAGTAAAAACTACATGCATTGTAGATTCAAATCACACCACAGTTATAATAGTCTGTAAAATCGACATATGCTGAAGATTCATACTGGACTGAAACCAGCCCACAGTTTTAACAGTCTGTAAAGACTATACACGCTGTAGATTCATACTCTAATAAAACTACTCCGCAATTATTAGTCAGACTACCACTGTCAAACCATAGATGCTACAGACACTGCAGATTCATACTGGGGTAAAATCACTCTGCAATTAAACCTGTGAGACTGTAAAATCTACTAATGCTAGAGATTAATACTGGATCAAAATCACATCATAGTTGTTACTGTAGACTGTAAAAGCTATGCATGCTGCGGATTCATTTTGGATTCAAACCACTCCACAGTTATTACAGAAAGTCTGCAAACAAAAGATCCATACTGGATTTCAGTTACGAACCACTTTAACAGGTAGAACAAATCTATCTCCAATAAGGCTTTAGGCAAACTGAGAGCCTGCACATGACTTTATTTACTTCCTGCGCCCCGCGCCAAATCCTAAGTGTGTAAACTATGTTTTAAGGGCTTTTGCGTGGAGCAGGTGGCTCAGATATATGTGCCTGCGCGTGCATGTGCACGAGCGCGCCAGTTCAGATGTAGCGACAGATGGTGTTTGATTGTGGAGCAGACGGTTCGTGTCACACAAAGATGCTGTCTCAGCCTTTCCCAAGGAGCCTTCATGCTGCCTGCAGACTACAGAGAGAGCTCACTCTGTGGAGAGAAAGAGAGAGAGAGAGAGAGTCTGAGATAATAAATGATCTCACACTCATTTTTTTCCCTTTCGGAATCACAGGAGGATCAGCGGCCCTGCACATTCTGGGAAATCCTGATCCAGCGTCGTTCCATTTAGTCTGATGAGTAAACGGCATCTGCGATGGCCTGCCTTGCCTGGGTGAGCACGGAGGACCTAGGGGTCAAGGTCAAAGTCAGGGGCAGGAGGGTGGATCTCCCCACTCGAATTTTAATTACAGTAAGAGCACACGATCGGCTACTGAGAGATGAGCAGCCTGCGGCACAAAGCCTGAACGATTTAAGACGCTTAAACACTCAGCATCTGACCCATAAACAGGCAGTTGTGCCGTTTCACTGGACTCTGATAGCTATATAATAGCTTTAGGCCAATCCGGTCTACACTGACATTGCTGTCTTTTCATTTAAGGCATGTTTGTTGTGACCTCTGGGGTCATTTGTTCATTGTTGGTCCAGCGGATCTTTGTATGATATATCACAAGGCATATGAAAGGAAAATATCTCTATTGCTACATAATATAAATACTGGATTAAAATCACTCCACTGTTATTACTGTGAGACTGGGAACACTACGCACACTGCAGATTCATACTGGATTATAATCACTCCACGGTTATTACTGTCAGACTGTAAACATTACACATACTTCAGATTCATACTGGATTATAATCACTCCACAATTATTATTGTGAGACTGTAAACACTGCATACACTGCAGATTCATACTGGATCAAAATCACTCCACAGTTATTACTGTCAGACTGTAAACACTACACATCCTTCAGATTCATACTGGATTATAATCACTCCACAATTATTATTATGAGACTGTAAGCACTACATACACTGTAGATTCATACTGGATTAAAATCACAGTTATTACTGTCAGACTGTAAACACTACACACATTGCAGATTCATACAGGATTAAAGCCACTCTGCAATGATTCATCTCAGACTATCTAAAAAATACACAATGTAGATTCATACTGGACTAAAATCTCTAACCAAGCTGCACAAACTCCTCTCAAAAGGTTCTGCAATTTTTAAAGTACTTCTTCTTGTAGTAGCCATAGACTAACCATATGACTACGGTCGTGTATCGTGTCTATGGGTTACACGGTGCCCATGATTTGTGGTGGTGCACTATAAAAATATTCATTAGTTTGAACTGAATTCAAAAGATGCCTTAGAGTTTAAAGTTAAATCAAACTGGACTTTTTACTTCAACTCATGGCTTCATGTCTAGTTTGGCTTTGAATTCCTTTCTGCATATTAATTTGCCTGCTGGTAGCAATGTGGCTCAGTCGTTAACCTTAGAACAGAAGACAGGTACACACAATGGAAGGTAGGCCGGGGGGAAGACAACACAAAGAGGGTGAAGTAAAACAATATGCAAATACATGCTGCCAGGAGGCAATGGGAAGTACTGTCAATACTTCCTTAAACCTGAATAAGTAAGTTGAAGCCAGTGACTGAGACAAGTGACAAAAAGTTAAGTTAATAAGTCATCTGTGCTCTAAACCTGCATTGCTGAGTACCCACAGTGTCAAGTTCATTTGACTGCTTCATTAAAGTCATTTAAAGTCGATTTTGGAAGACTGAAAACTCATATCCAGTCAAAATCACAAAACTTAATAGGATAAATTAAAGCAAATGAAAAAAGGCAAAAAGTTTACAGTGTACTGCTCCATTTTGTTATAAGCTCCATAAGCTTTCAGAGAACATGCACAAATATGGAAGGAATGACAATGTAGAGTATGGAGACTCTGTCCATAGGTGTTTCAGTATTTGGTGCTGAGCATTACTGAGCTTGAAGTACTCTCATAATGTAGGCAATTAAACACCTCCTGTCACAATCACCGTTCACTGTGTTACACTTGTGTAATTCCATGAGTACAGTCTGAAGCTGAGATATGTGTATTTACATAAGCTGTACTACAGTAATCCAACTATAACAAGAATATCTCAACTGTAGTAACTACATAGTAATTATATAGTAACTACACAGGTATTATATAGTAACTACATAGGTATTATATAATGGGATGACAAATGACACACACTTTGTATTCATACTGGACTACCAGATACTGTAACCTTTGAGCTCATCTGTTTATAAGTAACTGGACCTTAATCCATGCATGGTTAGACCCTGTGCTACACAGCAAAATCTGTTGTGTAGTGATGATTGATCATTATCTTCTTAAAAGTCAGTGAAGTTCGCAGCTCAAGTTGTGGGAGAGTGTAATCTGAGTTAGCGGCGTGGGAGTCCCGGCGATTCTTATGATCTTCCTCTCCCTGTCTCTCTCTCTTTCTCTCCCTCTCGCGCTCTCTCATGAGGACGTATAAAGGTCTTTGAAACGTTTGACTGTTGAGGTAAGATGAAAGATTTGGTGATTGTGTTGCACAATGTCAAAGACCACTCCTTCATCTCTTCCACAAGCAAAAGATCTTAAGATGAAAAGAGCATCTGAAAGAACAGCAACACAGTAACAGGTGGAGTCTTGCCTTTGTGTGCGAGATTGTGGATTGTGTGTGTGTGTGTGAGTGTGTGCGTGTGTGTGTGTGTGTGTGTGTGTGTGTGTGTGTGTGTGTGTGTGGAAGTATGCAATCTTAACTACCTTGCAGCATTTGTTAAAGAGTGGGCGTATCACTTGGTACTTCACTTCAAAACAAGACAGTGTTAAGCAGTTGCGACTTTAGAAAATCCAACTGTAGAAATCTGAATAAAGCCAAAGCAAGTGATGGGCCCTATCTAGCAAGCTCTGGATGGGTTTGCTAGTCTTTAGGGAACCAGGGATACGGACCCTGGAAACACGTACATTTGTATTCGTCTTAGCCGCACCCTAGACAGGCTTGCTGAGTTGCTCATCTACCTCAAAGGTCCTGAGAACCAGTATATTTCAGAGCACCAGAATGCCACCATAATAAGAGTAACCAACCTACAGACTATTATACAGTGTTATGCTTCCTCTACAACCATTACCACTCCACTGAGCGGTATCTCAGTAAAAACAGCGAAAAACAGCTAAAGTGAGCTCTGACTTTAGTTTGGCTCCCAGAAGCTAAAGACATCACAATCTGAGCCCTCGGGAATGTTTCTGGTAGTTGTTAGGACTGGAAATCAGCAGTGGCATCATGCCAAGGTATAACTTCAATCTGAAATTTAAGTTCACTGGACAAAAAATTAGTCACCTTTTGTGTTTAAGGTGGTAGTAACTTTAGGCTCCTGCAGATGGTGCTGCACGAGAACGATGGGGATATAAATACCTGCTGGGTGTGAGTGACCGGATCCATAGATTGAGAAGAGGTGCTACAGTGCAGTGAATGTCTCGTTCCATGTGTGGAAAATGGCTCCAAAGCAGATGTTAATTGGCTAAAAGGAGTGACTGCATTTGGGTGTGCCAAAGACCATAGTGTGAAGGAAGTAGCTGAATCTGCAGGTGTATGGAAGCATGCGGTCATACGGCTCTAACAGCAGTAGCACAAATCCCAGTCCACAGGAAACTCTCCTCAGAATTGTGCTAGGGAAGGCATCCACCAAATCTGGCCCAACTGTGCAATTCTTTGATACAAGAGTGTCTGAACATTGATGTGGCCTATATCCAGAAACTTGTCCAGTACATGCCAAATCCAACCACAGCTGTTATTGGTGCTTGTGGAGGTATTGCACACTTTTAGGTACGTTTCAGTCACAGGTGACTCTAGAAATGCTGCAGTAATTAGCATTATCATACTGATGGTTATTTTCTAGGTTTTTAACTGACTTTGACATTTATGGCCCAAACTGAAGGTCTAGTTCTAAGGTTGTGGTCCACCACATGAAACTGTAACATGCGGAAATCTGCTTTGCTAACAATAAGCATTGTTTTTTTTAGTGCTGTGTTAAAACTAAAGTGAAGTGATGAAGTGAAGTGCTAGTAGGGTAATACTGTGTTACAGTAATAAATATCTCAACAACAACTGATAGGAACACTGACAGATCCTAACATTATGCAAAGCTAATGTTTTATATCAGTATATTTAAGAGGACATTTTGAATCCATCTGCCCATTGAGCACTGGGACAGGCTCCAGCATCCCCTTCCATGACACAGAAGGATAATGGTTTAGAAGATGAGTGAGTGAGAGTACATAT